>APFE031329791.1:96990-113888 GCA_000404065.3 Pinus taeda
CACCTTTTTCCAATAAGTGAACCTAGACATAGTTGGGTTGCACACTTACCAGGCATACTCACCTTGCTTTTAGAATATTCCATTGCATCACTCTCTTTTGCTGACAATTAGAGCCAAGGAAAATATTTAAGTATTTGTAACCCAGGCCACTATACCGGATGGGACTCCTACACCAAACAGTGTAATGTTTTATTGGGACTTCACACCGAGGAGATCCCCTGAATGTTGGCGGGTCCAACACTGTTAACAAAACGGTATGTTAGAATAAGTTTCTTCGTCTTCTTCTTCACTAGGAACCTCTAGTTCTTGTCCTAGAAGTTGTTCTCCTATTGAAGAAAGGAAAATTACTCCTTCTATTGGGGATGTAGGTTCCTCAACTACAGCTTCGATAGGGGAAGTTAGTGAATCTCTAGGTTGGATTTTAGATCTATGCACCTCAGGAAGTCTATGTCTACATGCTAATGATGGGATGCGAATATGGTTGGATGGTATGGCACTACAAGGTCTAGGTGGAGTCAGTGGTGATGTTGGAATTGAACTTGTACTTGTACTTACAAATATACCCCAAGAATCCCTTTCTCTATACATTATTATTATTATTATTATTTGTTTTTGTTTTTGTTTTGTTTTGTTTTGTTTTTTTTTTTTTTTTTTGTTTTTTTTTTTTGTTTTTTTGTTTGTTTATTTGTTTTTTTTTTGTTATTTATTATTTAATTTATTTTTTATTTTATTTATATAATATTATATATATATATATATATATATTATTTTTTAACTCCCATAAATGATATGCAGGAACATAATCCTATATACACTTCCCCGACATTGGCACCAAAATGTTTGGTAAATTAATTTTTCTTAATTTACTTCATTAATTGTCAACCATGATTCGTGTGCTTGTGAAACATATGTGCACTATGTATGCTAGGATTCTTATTGTTAATTAATTGATTCCAGGAATGAAACTAGTTTTAAGCATGGACACAAATTGGAGAATAATTATGCACATATTCTTTCAATCTGAAGTTATATTAAATCCAAATTAATTGAATTGAAATTCAGTTCTTTGTAGAATTTGAAAATCTATCTTAGTTACATAATTCAATCTTTCTTCTAATTGTATGGAAGGAAAATGCTTAGAAACAAAATTCAAGAAAGCATTCTATTTTGCAGAATTTAAAGTATTCTACACTAACTTGCACAAAGAAACTTTTATACTAAATTGATGTAATGAAACTCTATACTAATGCATGAAAGAGAAATTGCCATAAAAAGGATCTAATTCCTACTTGCAAAAAATGAAATGAAAACCTTTATAACTTGAGAATGATTACTTGTGTGTGTATTTAACCTCTAAAGAGTGTTTCATCAACAATTAAGAAATCGATTTAAGCTACAAAATGATCAAGTGCAAGAAAGAAGAAGCATTATTTGAAATCTTTTTATTGTTTTTTTTGTTTATGAGTACTCTGCAATCAAAATGAGAAATATAAAAAATGTAACTATAATGGAAACAAATTCTCAAAGAAACTATAATACTAAAAATAAGCAATGCAAAACAAAACTATAAAAAAACCTCACAGCTCGACAAGGGACCCTCACGTGAGTGCAGGTTAGCTAGTAGTCAAAAGATCTCCACGCATGCATTGAGAACAATGTAACTTATATTAATTAGAACAGAGTATCATCGATCTTCATAGTAAAACAACTATAAACTTTAATACTCGAAAAAAACAGTGAGAACAAAGTAACTTATATTAATTAGAATAGAGTATCATCGGTCTTCATAGTAAAACAACTAAAAACTTTAATACTCGAAAAAAACTTATGTCTCAAGTCTCGACTTACAACCTTTATACAAATTTCATTAAACGTTTTTTAGAGTTTTATGCCAACATGACACGGGCTGTTTTGACATCTACGAGATATATTCGATTTAAAACTCAATCTCTTTATGGCTTGCTACTGAAAGAGCAAGTCATATGTGATTCATCTCAATCCAAAATCTAACAACTTGAACATGTCTTCAATCTCACTCGTTTGATGTTGTTATATTCCTTCGCTACTTTTACTTAATCGCTACACGTCATTTCCAAAGTTTGACTTCTAGATCTCTCAATCCTCATAGCTTTCCAAGTTGTGTTGATACGTGGTTATTCATATGGTAGACAATTGTCATCTCCAGGTAGTCTTCATCCTTTATTTGAAGTGTTGCAACCTCTCTAACAATGAATATTAGTTGCAGAATGTTTATGATTATGTCATTGTAAGAATACTTTCATTATAATTCAATAAGAAGCGAAGATTCTAATTATGGATGATGAATATGTTTTTAAGAGTTGAACTTGACCTTGAACATGTTGAGATTGCTACAAAATGGTGATAATAAGGTGAAATAAGAGGGAAAAAAGGATGGTAAAAAAAAAACCAATTCTAGACTTCAACAATTAGATTACATCTTCTTTCACCAAATTCCTTGACTAAGATGGAACATGAACATTGAGTTCAAATAACTCTTTAAATCATTGAAAATGTTGCGAGATGAAGAGGGCTCCACTGGTCATTGGATAAGAGTGGATTGTAGATCTTTGAACTGTTGACGAACAACCATTAATTTATCCTTAACATTCTACATCAAGGATTGGCTTTCAATCAACATTTCCATGGTGAAAGTCACACTTGAAACTATTTGGTAATATTTCAATTGCAATGTGGTCATGTCATCTTGAAGATGTTTAATTTTCTCAACTAATTGCCTCTACTATACCCCAAGGGTATGAGGCATGATGAAACAATTAGGATTTCAAAGATGCAGGGTCTTATTCTAACCTCGATTACATGTTACAATTGCATTGATTAATATTTTAGTTTCTAACTGAAAGGGATTATACATACCTAGAACCACATTTCCTCTCACACAATGGTCATCTACCCAACACTAAAGCAATGACTATGTTTCACCATAACACATGGATACCATCCAAAGAGTTTCCTAGTGCCAATTTAACCAGAGTGGAATACAAAGAATAACATAATTAAGAATGCACGAATCACGAGTCCGACCTTCGCTGCATTTTCTAATTTGATTATTCAATTCATCCAATACTACTTGAAGGGGATGCCTATAAATTAATTGTTTGACACAAGGGCATCATATTCCTTCCCCTAAATATAAGATATATCTCAAAAGGCTGCAACACTTAGATAGTAAATCCAAATCAAACTCAACGAATTACATATAACACACGAAACAAAGGAGTCTGAAAGGAGAGGTAAAAAATATCCAAAATAAAACAAACTTAGGGATTGAGGCATACCTAATTTTCCATATTCCCAAGCCTTGATCCAAAGGCGTGATATTCCTTCCACCAAATAGAGAAGATAACCCAAAAGGATGCAACACTTGCCAATTAAATCCAAACCAAGCTTAGCAAATTCCACATAGCATAGGAAATAAAGGAGTTTGAAAGAGGAGGTGAGAAATATCCAAATTAAACCAAACTTAGATACTAAAACATACCTAATTACTAGTATTTCCAAGCCTTAATCCAAAGAGTACCAACTACATGCCACCTTCCTTCCATTTTTTATTTAATAAACATCGGGACACCTAGAATCATGGGGTAGTGCAGTTCACAACGTAGAATGACAGGATCATTATTAAACAAAATTATCCCATTTTCATAGATGGACAAAGTTATACCCAAGAATGCCAACATTCATATTTCACCTTGTGTTCGATAACAATGAGTCAAATTCTAAGCATTATGATGAAGTAAAGGAACCCTAGGGGAAAGTCATGCCCCGTGAGACAAAGGACATGCTGACATCTATTTCTTAGGAAATGGATGAGATGGGCCATCAATGTTCCCCCAGGATGAGATGGCATGGCTATTTGCATTCCACTCACTAGTGAGCCTCGTCCCTCGAACATGAGTACGAATTTCCAATTGTTTATAACAATGACCCTCCCCACATTCTCACACGATACTTATAACTTAAAAGTGATACAGTCTTTTCCACCAAGGTACCACTTAACACTAAAAAAATTGAAACTACAAAGATTTAAAACCTTATGCATATGCTTTTTCATTGGTCCATAGTGTCCTTAAGGCCAAAGAGGAATCTTTATTGCCCAAATTATCTGTTGCTTGGTTATGCTGGTACAAACCATGGTGCAAATCATATGAGTGCAATTTTCTACGTATAACCTAGATTCTCCTCATGATATTTTTGCAAGTGCATATCTTTTGGAAGAGAAACCATGTGAGTGTTAAAGGATGATTCTTGAGTCCCCAATGATTGAAAAACTTGATATATATTGATCAGTGGCTAGTAATAATCCCTAGAGAAGAGCACAAGCCTTAGATTGATTATTGGATATCGATCTTAGGCCCCAAGAATAAGTTAATTGTGTTGATCCATCAAGGCAAAGAATAACCACCCTCCTCCTACCACCCCCGAATTATTCTTCGATGCATCATTAAAAAAATTCAACATGATTAGATTCATAATTGATCCATTGCTTATACTTCGAATGGGAGAGGCAAAGCTATCATGAAGCATTAGATGCAAAACCACAAGGATAAGAGGAGGTTTGAATGGGAGTGGGTTGAAGAAAATGAGAGATATAGACCTTTTCCTTTACATACAATCCATAAAAGAGGAGGGAGGAAGAGTATATAGAATACCAATGCTCTACAAGCAAAAAGAGAGCTTGCAAGGCCATTATATGGTACTAATAATTTTGAACCTAAAAAATAACTTTGTTTTTGGCAAGCCATATCTTCAAACAAATATATTTTAGCAGTGCTAACCAAGCTTTCTTGAATGAAGATTTTCCTTTGAAAGACCCAACATAATTCTTGTTCTATGAATCAAATAAATTTTGAATAGAATTTGGCCAAGTTAATCTCACAAATAATGACTACATGGAGAAGTCCTATACTTGTTTTTCAAATTGGCATTCAAAGAATATAGGGGAAATAGGTTCGATATAATAAAGGCAAAGAGAGCACCTAGAAGGACCACAAATGCCACATTTCTTGAGATTGTTTGTGGTAAGGATTTTGTCATGAGGAAGAGACCAACAAAAGATATTAATGTTAGGCAAGTCATCCATATTCCAAATATGGACCAAATGTGAGATTTAGGGGGTAAGCCTTCAGGGAAATGAATGCAAAACAACTTTTTTTAACATCGTATTCATACATTTTCTAGACCCTTGAGTCTTCTTCTTCTTGATGATTAGGATCACATATAGAGAGGATGAATGTTGACTCATTTTATTGACTAGGGACTCCCTATAAATCCCAGACTATTTATCTCCCATCTTTATCCAAACATGAAATATATGCTGAAGAGAACTATCGTTGGCTTGCTTACTATTTGGTCAATTTAGTGTGTCCTAAATTTCTACATTAATTTTCAATCCGGGATCCGTAAGCTGACGAAGTGTGGCGCACTATATGTGCAAGATAACCTATTTCTTACTTTTGTCGTTTTTTATTTTTATGTTGTTTTGGGGGTTTTTATCTTTGTTTATGGAATTCCTATTCCTAAATTTCTAGAAGACAAGTCTGGTTATAAGTTTTAAGGCAATTATGTCCTTTTTAAGGATTTCCACTTCTTAGAACATACTAGTAAAAAAATAATACTTGAATCAAGAATGAAAAGATGATGTGAATTAAAACAAGTAATTGATGAACTACTGATTATGAAACTATCATCTCTGCTGCTACCTAAATACAGAAAATTGATTTAAGCTACTACACTCAAAGAAATCAAAGATTGCAAAGAAAGTAAAATTAAAATCAGATTACATCATCCATATTTCAATCCCTTTCCAGTAGTCTCGCTATGGCTTTCGAAGGTAACTGTCAATGAAATGAGCAATCCAATTATGTAATTGCAGAAAAGTAAACTAACATTAAATCACAACATCCATATTTCAGTCCCTCGCCAGTAGTCTCGCTATGGATTTCGGAGGTATCTGTCAATGAAATGAGCAATTCAATGATCTAATTGCAGAAAAGGAAACTAAAATCAATTCACAACATCCATATTTCAATCCCTCACCAGTAGTCTCGCTATGGCTTTCGGAGGTAACTGTCAATGAAATGAGCAAGTTGATTTCTAACTAACTTAACAAAGCAAATGATTAAAACTAAACTCAACCAAACAGAACTGGAATTAAAAGAAACTAGGAAAAACGAAATCAGCAGAGGATCAATTCCATATCACTAGTCATCATGAAAATTATATGCAAATGCCCGAGCTGCCTACCCTATCTTGAAGCCTGCACACACTAATCAGCGTCAAACGAGACTTGTAAAATCATGAACAACAGTAAAATGTTAAAAATATATATATACAAATGAACAACTATAAACATATGCAGTGAGAATAAACAAATGATGCATAAGGACTATACAACAACAAGGAAAATGAAACCTCGGTGTGCAGGAGCCCTCTGCAACCTCGGCCAACAGATGATCAATTCAAAATCACGTTCACGCAAACATGGAGAACAGAGTCTTCTTATTTATATATATAATATATATAATATATATATATAAAACAGAGTTACAACAATAAGCTAGTGTCACGGCACAGTGGTTCTTAACAGCAAAAATTACATATCAAAAGCTAACTACTATGCGTATCAGAACGCGGTATTTATAACAAAGGTTTCATAACTGTCTTTCTGGAAAACTACGTGAACAAAGGACACGTGAAGAACAATGTCCACGGATTTAGTAGCATGGTTGCCGAGATTAGGAAATCTTATTAAAAACAGATGTTGGATCCACATCGTGGTCAGCCTACATGTGTCAGTGTGCCTCCAAAGATCTAGAAACGGTCACAAAAATCTTTACGTGCCTGAAATATAGTCCTGTTGCTGTAGGACTTCTCCTGTTTGACCACCGCTTGACCACCGTTGACTACGGCCTCCTTTGATGAATCTAGCTGGACCAATGGGACCTGACCCATGTCCAGGCCATTTCCAACTTGCCCATGTGGCTCAATTTGCCTAATGACACCTGCAATGTAGACTTTAACAAAAACAACTGCGGAAAGTGACAAGATTCTGCAGCTCATAAGCAAAAATCTAGTTCAAACAGCAACACAAAGACATAGTCAAGAAACCACTTTAAATGCTCTTTTATAACTAATATGCAATGGTATTGACAGCTTAGGAGGTTCAGGTAAATGGAAAGAAGCTAGAAAAATGTGTAGGAAAGATGCAAGTTTGGGGCTCAACACTTACCATTCTTGTAATGGAAAAAGAGGCATGAGTTCCTACGCGAGGGATGACTAATGATTTCACAACTCCAAATATTAATATGACTTTCATTGTCGGGTATCTATGTGAGGTGGTTTCTTGTTAAGGAAGCAACAACTGATAATAGTTTCTAAATTAAAAAGGCTTCTCTCACATAAGAAGGTGATTCGAGATAGGTCATTTAGTTCCTTAGAAAATGTCTATGATATATCATAGATTTGCACCATTCCTATTTCTGAGTTACTTGTCTCTAAACAAGTTTTTCTCCAATATTTATGTTCATTGGGGAATGATCCCTTATACCCAGGTCACCATGACATATGGGAGTTCAGACAGATGCCTATTTGAATGCATGGAACTTTTTTGTGTTGGATTTACCCCATTACCACAATATTTTTTATTACTTGAGATATTTTTAATAAAATCTCTTAAGGGGATAACAAGGCAGATAATTGAAAAACAGGGGGCGTGGATAAAATCGATTTTATTAGGATTACCCTTCTATCTCGGTTCAACCAAAGGTTGCCCCACAAATCAAATTTATTTTTAGTTTTAGACATAATGGGGGTCTAAGATGGATGGGGAAATGGTTTTAAATAGAGAGGCATGCCCAAGTATTTGTATTCCTTTTAAGCATATGCAACAAAGAACCTCAAGGTTCTAAGCAACTAGCCTTAAATTATTTTGCCAATATTTCAGGTATAAATTTGACTATTTTCTTTTCTAATCGACCTCTATATGTAGGAAGAAATTTATCTAAAACATGCTTGAAGTGAGCCACTATGATAATTGAGGTGCCCCACTAATAAAAAAGTATCATATGTGAATTGTGAATGACCGATGTTTTTGGTGTCTTTGACATATCATATCCATCAAAGCAGTTTGAGTCTTCTTTAAGAATCTAATAATTAGCTAAAAGAAATAGCCATTGAAAAAATATAAAATGGGATACAAAGAGCATCCTTGCCACAATCCACTAGAAGCTTTAAAAAAACTAGCTGGTCTACCATTGACGAGTGGAGAGATGTATGGGTTATTTATACAAGTAGAAATCCATTTTATCACGCTTTCATAAGATTTCAAAATGAAATTGGTGGTTGACATGATCAAATACATTAACCATATCCAATTCGATTGTGATTAATTTTTCACCTTTGGATTTACTTGAGTGGATTGCTTCTTGAACTAAGATGATATTGTTCACAATTCCCGTAGTTAACAAAACCACCGTGATTTTTAGAGATTAAATTTAGGGAAAAGAGTTTGATTTTGAAGGCTATGATTTTTATAGATTAGCTTATAAGACATATTGCAAAGGGGCATGGGTTGGAAATGGGAAAAGAATGAACGATTTGCTTCCTTTGGGACCAACGTTAGAAAGGAAGAGTTAGTTCCACACCCCCCACATAAAAGTGCTTATAAAGATGATAAATCATTCTAAAAAAGGATTAATTTTAATAATTCCCAAACATTTTTGATAGAAATGGGCAGAGAAGCCACTTGGTCCTCGAGATTTATCAAGATCAAAGGTGATCAAAACTTTCCTAATTTCCTCTTCTATAATAAGCTTTAAAACTACACCATTGTCTTCTTGAGATACTTGGTGTGGAATGTGTTGCAACATATATCAAACTACTTGTTTGTCATTATTCCTTGGGTCTTTATACAAAGTATGAAAATGTTGACTACAACTTCCTTGATTTTTGAATACTCTGAGAGGTTCTCCCCATTAACTGATATGGATTTAATACAATTTCACTACTGCCTCATTTTAGCTCGATTATGGAAAAATTTGGTGTTCTTATCTCCTACTTAGAGCCACAAAATCCATGATTTTAGACACCACATCTCCTCTTTTGCCTTCAATGGTTTGCGATAGAGGTCAAACTCCTTTTCTTATTGTAAAATTTCCAAAGAAATGATATCATTATCCATTATTCTCTAAATACCTTCCAATTTAGATTAATGACGAAAAATTAACTTTCCCCAACCAGAGGGGTAATCTTTAATCCAATGCTTTAGGGATGCCTTTAGCTCTTTCATTTATTGTTCCCAAATGAAGACTAGGGATCTAGTGACCCATTTATTCCAGTTTGAGGAGATATTTCCATAACCCCCAATGTTGAAGCTATCATAGATTAAACTGAAAGGGAAGGCAAACATAATCCATATATGAAGGTGTATACAAAGAGATAAGTTGATGATTTGAACCACTCTAAGGTAAAAATTGAGAGTGGAAGGAGATTCACTGAACAAGGAAAATATTGCAGGCAATGTGTCTTATTTCCACTCTTTTGTTGCTCCAAGGATATTTTCAAAATGTCGACTTCATATCAATTAATTCTTGAGAAGAGATTAAATCCTCCATCGATTCTTTGGAGGAATTCCTCACAGAGTATCCTCCATCGATTCTTTGGAGGAATCCCTCACAGAGTATCCTCCCTTCTTTCCCAATGGTGGAGGGTGTTGTTGAAATCACCCCCAAAAATACAACATTGATTGAACTCTAAATCTTCTAGATTGAGAAGAGAAAACCAACAAGATAATATTTCATTGTAGATCACAGGCATATAAATATCCACAATAATGCATACCTTTTGTCTAGTAATATATAGCAAGTGGATTTGAAGCCAAGGAGGAGAGCTAGCTGTTGAAAGGAGTTGGAGTGTAGAAATCACATAAAGGGTATAAAGACCCCTTAAGGGACCACACAGACTACCTGCTTGTGCCCCACATTCTTACCACAAGTTCTACATTTCCGTAGAACTTCTTGGTGGCACTTTTTTATCTCTTAGAGAAGGAGGATTAGGTGGTTTTCCTTTTTTATTATACTATTCACGTATACCAATTTTCTCTTAACCTAGTCCCCTACAATTCTAGGAGATTATTTTCGTCATTCACTGTGAGATTTTGAGCCCCCTTGAACAAGAGGGAGACTCCTTCCTTTTCTAGTCATCCTTATCACTTTAGAAAAGGAAACATCTATTCTTTGTTGAACTCCCAATTCTTTGTCTTTATTAGCCTACTACTTCATTATATCCCAATTTGCTTTCCTCCAATCCTTTTTAGAGGCATTGCTTTTTCCTTGTTCTTTATCTCCTTTTCTTCATATCTTTCATTTACATAACGTACAAAGGAAGGCCCTTAATATATTTTAGGATTTTTAGGGGAGATAAATACTTCCTTTTTCTTCCAACTCCAATTCTTCCTCATCAAAGTTGAAAATAGGGATATCCTTTAATGGCAACATATCCTTGTTTTCAATTTTTTTTTTTTACTTTTGGGAGGAATTTCCATTGGGATATCCTAATGGGCATCATCCTATATTCACCCCCTCTTCTTCCATGTGCTCCGTGACTTCATACATATTACTCACGTGAATTTGGTTACTTATTTTTACTTAAGGAGGAGGCTTGAACCCCACCAAGCGATGCATGTTTTTTGGGAGAAAGGGGGCCCTTCGTATCCCTGCCTTCTTGGCCTTTTGTAGCTTTGACAAGTCAAGCTTCTTCTTCGTTTTGGTTGTTATTAAGGATATCCATCTTTAGTATTATTTTGTTTCTCCTTAAAATTCTTGAAATTTCGAGCAAAATGCTCATATTCACGACATAGTTTGAATTTGAAAGGTAGTTGGTCATAGTCCATCTCTTGGATAAAGGATTGATTATATAAGGTAACATGAATGCTTGTAGGTGGACCCTTATTCAAGTCTACTTGCAAATGGATCCGGGCAAAATAAAGTGCTCCTTCTCATGGCTCAACTCGAGTTATGTATCTCCCCATTGCATTCCCTGTATTCTAGAAAGTTTCTTCACATTAGCATTGGAGGGGAAAATAAGGCAACTTGACCTAGATAGGGTTAAGAGAGGGGACATCATTCTCAAGTTCAAAATTAAGGCTCCAACGATCTAGATACAAACCTTGAGCTCCCATGAAATATGGCCTACTACGAAAAATTAGACCATGACCAACCTTATTTTCAAAAAGGAAGGTGAAAAACTCATGATCATAAAAATAAATAGAGAGTTGGTCATTAACGAGAGGCCTCTACTTCTTGTTAATCCATAGATTCAAAGATATGGGGGAGGGATAGATACTAGTAAACTGGCCTATTAAACCCTGTTCTGCCAGCGTAAGCGCCATTGAGCGAGACTAAGAGTTCTGGACCACTATCTCGAGGATTTCCTCAAGCTTCTTAACAAACAGTCTGGATTGGCACGCGGAGCTCATGAATCTCCAACAACCAGTGCATTGAAGGAATTGATATTAGAAGTAAGAGGTGGTTATGGAGGAGCAAGTCTACCAAAGCTTGAGGCCATCAGGAAAGTTAGATTCATTACTAGGGTTTGGGTGTTGTAGAGTTGATGATCCAATTTTAATTATAATTTTTTTAATAAAAGTTTTTTTCCCAATTATGTTGTTTTTCTAGTTATTTTTTATAATTTAAAAAATGTATTTTATTTTATTTTTTAAACTTTATTTTTTTTTAAATCACTTTTTTCCTCATTTGGGTTTTTTCCCTTTTTATTTTGTTTTTTCATGAGTTTTTCATTTTTCCTCTTCTTCCCTCTCTCTTATAATTTTGTTTATAACAATGTCATTCTTTTGAGCCATGATTTGAAAAAATTACAACTTTAAGTTCTAAAAAAAGAGAGGGTGTTACTAATAAAGAATCTTTTTATATTCCACAATAGGTCTTAAGTTTCTTGTTCCGTGGGTACCAATTGTTAAGGTCACAATTTAAAAAAACTTACAATGTCATCTATGGAAAAATAGGGTTACTACCATGAGTACAACATTTTGATTCAAGGGTTGATTTTGAGGTTTTGGTTGTAACAACTTTTTTTTTTTTTTTTTTCGAAACCATAACATGAAATATTTTATATTAAAATCCATGCTTAGAGGCACAACAATACAACAAGAGCACAATTTTTTGTTTTGGGCCAAACAATACAAACTTTTCATCCAATCTAATGTCTAATCAAAATCCATTCAATGAGTCTACCATGTTGTAACTTTTAGGTGTATATAGCCTGATATACAAGCTTGAAATCCAAAACAATTTAACCTCCATGCAAACTAACCATGGAATTTATGTTCATCTACCTCGAACACTTACTCTGGATCCAAAGAGGGAGCATTGTCATTCAAATTAGGAACCATTACATTATCATAAATAACATAGTTATCAAAAGAGGAAGAGACTAGCTTGGTTTGGTTGATGCCATGCCAAAGATCCAAAATTTGATTTCAGAGACTGCCAATTTCATCTACATCTTGTTGGAGTGATGCCCTTTGTTCTACTATAATCTCAATGGTTGATGCCAAGCTAGTTGTCAATTGATTATATTGAGTTGAAGTTGAACGATCTTCTCTTGCAGGAATTGAATCTCCTACTCTACTTTGCATTGATAGTCCCCTTGAAACATCCTCTCGTTCATAAACATTGCCCAATTTTGTTCACGATGTAGAGAATTACATGTTTTGGTTGAAATAATAGTCCCTTACATGTTATGATAATAGTCCCTTACATGTTTTGGTTGAAATAATATTAATTGTCAAGTCGATAGGTTTTAGAGAAATTATTGTTTTAACCTTGAAAATGAAAACTAGTGCTACTATTAGCATAACTTTTTGATTATGGGGTTGATATAAACTTTGTGTTGACAAAAATACAACACTGTTAAGGCTATGGTTGTGAAAGGAGTTGATGTTAACTTGGAAAAAAAAGGTTCTAAAATAACATCACTTTTCAAAACAAGGGTTGATTTTGGTATGTTTGACCAAAAAAAATGGGTGTTTATGACAAGAGTTATTGTTCCAAGGTAATAATTCTTGTCATGTTGATAACTATATTATAAGATCAAAATTTAGACTCCGTTACTTTAGAAATAATCCCAACAATCCCCACATCCATTCCTTTACTAATAATAATAAGTGAAACCTTGAGAGATGACCCAAAATAGGTTTCTAGTGCTCAATAATCTATTGTGTAAGAGTCTCTTCCCTTAACATTTTTACCTACGACCTTTTGTTACCATCAAACCCTCTACTTTTTCTACTTGATTGCGTATCCCTACCCACCCTCTTAACCTTAGTGGGGCACACTTGAATGCATTTATGTTTATGAGTAGGTCTAGTTCGTACTTTTGCCCCGCCCAAATTGTCACTAGCATCACCTATCAACAGCCCCAAACTACATTTATCTCCTTCTCTTCATTGTTTTTTAAAGTATTCCCAAAACCTTCCCATAAGCACCATAATCCTACTAATACGTTGACATTAAAAGTTTTCTTTTAATACTTTAAATTACCTTAAACCGAGATCTAAACCCGAAAAAATGAACACTCATAAATTTAAGGAGCTAATTAAGTCAACCTTACATTATCTCATAGTAGACATATTCAATGACCACTCATAAATTTAAAGAACTAATTAATCAACCTTACTTACACTATCTCATAATAGAAGACATATTCAATAACAAAAGATGTGGATCCAACCTTTTTGCTTATATGTATAATTCAATTATCCTAGCATATTCATGTGCCACCAAATCCAATGGTTTACGCCTTTCGTCACCTTAGCTCTCACAAACTGTTAAAGACCTTGGTACATCCCATGTTTCCATTAACACCACGTTTGTGCAAAAATGTTGAAGCAATCTCCTCCTCGTAACCATTTTCTACACAATATATGAAATTAAATGAAATGATATTTTAACGTCCATGAGACTAAAAATAGTCTATGGGACCATCATTTCCATGTTTTTCGTCTTCTGCAATTCAATCCTTTTCTTATTCAAATTGACAATGAACTTGGCCAATCTTCCAACAATTCCCTCGCTGAAAAATCAATGCCAATAAATCGATGCTAACATATTCCCATATCTTTCTTTGATGTCTTTGAATGCATCACATTCCAAAATGAAATGTTTTTCTGATTCCACTGCACTAGACATGCAAAATTTACACACTCATTCTTCCCAAGCTTCTTTAGGCCTTTTCCACCTTCCTGTTTCACACCAAAGTTGATGCGAGCAATAAGAACCTTTTCCCTCCACGGAATGTTAGCTCCAATGTACTCTTTTTGTTGGCTATCACACATAAGGTTCAATTATGTTATGTAAAAATTAAGTATTAATTATCTCTGTAATGATTAGTTAAATTAGGCAAAAGAGCATGATCAAAGGTCATGCCCATTCACCAAGAGGCACCCAAGGCAGTATTAAGCCAAGGGCCTCCCATAGTATCAAGCCATCGAATCCTCCCTGTCACGCCCCCAAGCCTACGGTAGTCTTTCAACCGTGCTAGGCGAGGTGCGGCACTACAAACCGTTTTCTTTTCACCAATACTTACGATTGTAGACTACGTCTTAACAATCCATACTTAGTTTTATTTTCGTTACCAAGTATTATTAATTTGCCTTTATACCAATGAACACCCATACACATTCATTATCAACAACATTATACAAGAGAAATGCACAACAGTATAAAGGGAGGGGCAACTCCCTGCAATATGAGTCTGCCCGATATCAATATATTATACAATCTTCACTTTTACAATGCACAAGTTAAATATTGGGAAACCCCAAATTTACACTTAGCCAATTTTTCACAACTTCGGCAAACTCGGTTGCCTAGCTTGTCGACACCTCCACACGGTCGCCGCACGACTCACCAACCCTTTGTTCACCTCGTCACACGATCGTGTTGTTTGCCCAACTCGGGCGCACCTCCAAGTCGCCACACACGGGTGCCTCTTCCCAAGACACATCTCCGTTCACAATCTCAACACTTCACCGTTTCGTCGTGCACGACACGCCCTCACCCGGCCACTCGTCCACCCGTTCAACTTCGCCCAAGTCACTGCACGACTTCACCCAGGTTGCCACACGACTTCACCTGGTTCGCCCGAACGACCTCACCCGGGTCGCCACACGACCTCGCCTGGGTCGCCCGAACGACCTTGCTCGAGTCCTGCCTGAACGACCTTGCTCGAGTCCTGCCTGAACGACCTACCTGAGCGACTGTCCGAATGACCTGCCTGAACGACTGTCCGAACGACCTGCCTAAACGACTGTCCAAATGATTTTTCTGAACGACTGTCCGTACGAGTTTCCTGAACGACCGTCTGAACGATTTTCTTGAACGGCTGTCCGAACGAGTTCCCGAACGACTTTTCTGAACGAGTTTACACGCGAGTTCTGCCCGTCGTGCGGGCTCATCCACGCACTTCAGAACTCCTTGTTCGAACTTGTTAATCAAATGATTGATGGTCGTTTGCCTCCAAACGCCCTCCAATATATACGGGCGGGTGGCGGGTTTTGTCACCCGGCCGACCCACACCAAATGCCCGGTCGACTCGTTCATAATGTGTTGTCTCACCCAGAGGGTGGTCGGCCTGCCCAACTCATGGGACCGCCCCCTCAACTCGCCCAATGTTCATTTTGTTTCATGTTTCACATGCACTTCGCATGGTGGAGTTGCCATGCCCATCGCACGAATCGCAGGTCCTAATATCCTCCCCCACTGGAAGTCATTGTCGTCCTCGACAATATCTCATTCCGGCAACCATTTGTCACCAAGATCATCAATACCAAGGTATACACCCCATCGATATGTCATATATCGGAAATCATCTCAATCCATGACCATCAACCACCTTTTCACAATCTCCACATGCTGCTCTCCACCGTGGAAGGCTGGTCCCTCCATCTCAAGCTACATGCCCACTGCAACATCGTGTCAAGCTCATCATGTGTCATCCCATGTGAACTGTTGTTATACGGGAATAGTGTCCACACGGATGCTGCTATTCCCACTAAGATGGGTGGCTATCTTAGAAACAAACAATCAAAGTCTACTATTGATTCCTTTTATGAAAATAGATGAGAGGAGAACCAAGAGGGCCAACCTGAGTCTTTCTTTCGATTTCCTCTCCTTCTTGATAGAGTTTTGCCGCTTTCTCTTTGTCTGCTCAGCTTCAAAAGGACCTGTAGAATCACAGCAACATACTACTATGCAAGAAACAAGGATCTAAGTTCATAAATAATGCTGCAGGATCAGATGTGCATTAGCCATATACAAGCATATATAAACAAGTACACAAGAATATGGAAGGAAACAAGAATAGCTTTATTCAGATGAAAAGTAGCAAGAAGATTACAACCATGTGCTCTGACCCAGCATCATCCTCCAGCTAAGAATCCCTTCTTCACCTTAAGCAAAGCTAGATCACCCAACATTGTGAATGTACACCAGAATACCAACAACACTTCTCTATAAGTTACAAAATTCCCTCCTCTAGATCTCTGTGATGAGGGATCCATATATAGATGATTACAGAGAGGTGAGTCATCTTTTGGGATCTTGATTAGTGTCTTCTCTCTGATAGTTCCTGCTTCCACTTGGAGAATGAAGATCTCTTACTCATCCCTGGTCGAAAATGGGTGGCAAGTGTCAGAGGGGAAGCTTCAGGAAGATTCCATGATCTTCCACCTCGCATTTTGGTCCCTGCCATTTGTCCATTCCCAACCATCGCACCCTACAGAGGAGAAAAATAGTATGCATCACACCTTGTACATTGGGAAGGTGATATGCATCGCACCC
>APFE031329800.1:2852-41853 GCA_000404065.3 Pinus taeda
TTTTCTTGCTGCAGGTCCATGTAATTTGCTTGCTGTGGGAAGGAGAAGGGCATTTTAGGGTTTGTGGGAACATGAAGGATATTAGGGAGGAATATGGGATGGAAACCTTGTATTTCTTGCAAACGATATAAATGAAATAATAAGATAAACATGCAGCAAAATTTGTGAATTTTAATTGCCAAGGGAACAAGGATGGGATAAGAGGGATTTTACCTTGAAAAACAAACAAAACCCTAGCAGATTTGCCTACATTGACAACATTTAAATTCACCATTTCTCTTGCAAATTTTTGAAGAAGTAAACCATGAGACATGTCATCATTCACTTATTCCTTGTTATCATAGATGAATTTGGAGCTTACCTGGTCGATTTAGCAATTTGGGAGGGCGATTTGGGTGATTTGGCACGTTTCTGGCAAACCCAGCTCGACTAGTCGCACCTCCAACTCGACTAGTCGCACCCCTCTGACTCGTCGCACCAGTTCAAAACTTACACTGTGGGAGCAGCTCTGACTCGTCGCACCTGCCCAACTAGTCGCACCTCCAACTCGACTAGTCACACCTCCAGAAATGACCAAAATCGCTGCAAAATCGCCTTTCTTTGCTTCTCTTATTGTCTTGCAAGTTTGTCAATGCATAATGAGGCCATGAAGAGGGATTTTTGGTCTTTATAGGTCCACATTTAAAAAAAATTAAAACATCAAACCCACTTTCAAATGTTGCATGTTTTGGCATTTAATTTAACACTGTTTTTTAAGTTGCACTTTGCATGAAATTGACTTTTTGAGTGTTTTCACTTGGTTCTTTTGCAAGTTGATTCTCTGATGGATTATGAGGAAGAAACCACGGTTGTTGCCGGCATTCTGAAGATTTTTGAAAATTTTCTTTATTATTGCCATGTGCACAAAAACAGAGGTTTAAAAACCAAGGTAAAAATAAGCTGTAGCAGATGAAAACTATCAATAAAACATAATTACAAACCTCCTTCTGGCTTGCTGAAGACCATCAGACTTTTGACTCATGACCTGGCAATGATTTTGACCGAAACCCTAGACCTAGACTTGGAATTTCAAGACAAAAATGAAACAAGTGTGACACAAGGTTTTTTCAAATGGTATGACCTGATTCCAGCAAAGCCAAGAAGGGAACAAGACCAGCTCCTCCATTAGTGTTATGGCATGCCTAACGGGATGCAAAACGGATGCTGATGAGACACCTACATATGCATATGCAAAGAGCTGTTTGATCACCGATGGAGGGCTTAAGACCGACACTAACAGGTTCAACTCCAGCTGAACCTGAGGCATCTCTGTGTGAGCATCACGCACCCCTATAGCAAGCTTGCGGATGCACACCTCGACCGGTTCTTCCTCAAGAATGGCCAACGTTGGGACCATTCGGCATGCCTCCTCCACGACCTAAATTATACACTTGTTTTTGTCGGTTACCTCGGTTACGGCAGCAATGGAAGAGTCTTGTTGTAGGGCCATCTGTTCGTTATTAATCCTCTACTCACTGATCACCTATAAAGCCCTGTGTTCGCGGGCCCTCAACTCTGCGATCACTCCATCCTGCAATAGGTGGAGCGCCTCAACAGGGGGTGTTGCCAAGTTCAACCTCACTCCCTTGAGGGCATTGATAGTGGGCTTGTCAGCTTCATTCTCCATGGTCAGTGCTCCATCTGGCATCACTATCACGCTGGAGACCTTCGCATGCAGCATCTCAACAGCTTCTGAAGTGCCGATAGCGAGGCTGGTGGACACCGTGCCAGCTTATGACGCACGGGTCTACAGCTCCTGCAGACCTATCTGGATGGCCCCTAATATTAGTTGTTGTTGTTTCTCAAACTGTTGTAGGGCCTCCGCGGTGACATCCTGCACCATGTCTCCAATGTCATGCAAATCGCCCTCTACGAGGGTGATTGGGTCCAGCGACATCTTAGTGGCTTCAGATTTCTTCCTTGACCCTCCTTTCTCTTGTTCCCTTGGATGCTTGATGCAAGCGGACGTCGCTTGTGGGTCCGCGTCATGCTACTCTGTTTGCTCATCCGTTTCTTCCTCTGCCTCAGGCGAAGGTGACCTCGCGCCTTTGTCAAAGCCCCACTCTATTCCACCTATTTACTACTCTGTTTGCTGAATGGTATCACGCTCTGCCTAGGCCTTGTTAGTGGCTTCCTTCTTCCTCTTCTCGGCTAGATGTTCCATCTTCAGCTTGGCCTCCTCCTTCCTCCGCTACGCGACAGACTTTCTCACCCCCACCCCCAAGTCTGATGTAGTGTGCCACTCTACTGGCCAGTGATCAAGTACTGCATCAATGGCATCATCCGTTACCAAGTAAGGCGAGTCATACCATGTCTGTGTAGGTTCCTTACATGCACTAATTGACACATGGTGAAAATCTGCCTTGAACTCCACGTACCCCTACAAGTTGGAAAAAACAATAGGCGACAACCACAATTTGCAATTGATGGCCATGCGGATGTTCATCTCTATCAAGATCCAAAATATATTGCTATCTTTGATGTGCTACACATCCTTGGTCACCCACAGCGAAGCATACTTCGTTGCTTCTGGTAGGTCCGATGCGACCGAGGGGAATTGACAATCTTCTGGCAACTCCCATGCTACCAGCACAATAGACAACAAGAGCCACGCATAGTGGAAAGTCTTGCTAAGCTCCTATGCCTCATAGCAGTTCACAAGGACTCTCACCACAGAGATAGTGCGCCTAATTGAACTGGAATACTTTGGCGCATTAGGCTTCTAGCGCGACGACAAGTGCACCTCATCTGCGTGACATTTCCTCATCATCTTTCCAGCCAAAATCTGTGTGGCCACCTTGATTGCAGGATCACTGATACTTGAGATGGCATAGGCCCAAGGCTTCTTCACAAGCTTAATTTTCTCCTTCATGGCCTCCACGAGGCCCTGCTCGCCTCATTTTCCACCAAACATCATGGCCGGATTTTCTCCTATGTAGGGTAGTCATTTGATCCTAGGGATCAATCTATCAGTGATGGGTATTGGCTCCTCTAGCCACAGACACCCATCATGCACCAATCATAGTAGCTACTTGATGACCAAGATTGTAATCGGGGTGCGGTTGTAATGCGGCACCCATAGCCTACTGAGCAAACCTACCTTGTCTACTCCTCTGAGCCACTTCTGCAGTTCCAATGCAGTCATCCCGGTGGGTATCAATAATGTGGCGCATCAGCTGCTCAGTTGCCAAGTGCGGGAACTTCTCATGGTCATCTAAGTCCCAATATTCTAGTTTTAACAAAGTTGTTAGGTTCCTATACCAATAGGAGTCATAATTTTGAATGGCTGATATTAAACCCTGTAATATTGTACATACCGTTTCTTTTGCAAATGTTTTCCATATTCAAAAAATTAAAAATGTAAAGAGGGTATGTCCTAAAAGAATAACCAAAGGACAAAAAGAAGAAAAAGGTCAAAAAAGATTAAAAAAAAATATGAAACCCAAGAAAAGGAAAAAGACCATGAAAGTGAGCAAGCCAAAACGCCACGATGCATAATAAAAGATTGTGTGAAGCTTGTTATTATTGCCACAATCCATGATAGTCAAAATGTTTAAACTTGACTATTTCATGTTTTCAATTTCATGTCTATAGATAGAGAATAAAAATCTGGCCAAACAGTGTAACCTTGGCAGATAATTATATAGGTAGAGTAAATAAAAGGAGCTCAACTATTTAATTTGAGCCCTTGGATGTAATAAGGTTACATTTGGTTAGTTTACTATTGTAAAGAAAAAGAAAAATATTTGATAAGGGTTTGCTAGCTCAAATGCACCCTAATAAAGAGAAGTAAAAATGGTAGGATGAGTAGATGGGTAAGTAGAAGAAAGGTTGCAAAAGTATGATGATTGAGTAGACAAAAGCGCATTTATCATCTTTCAACATGTATTTCAAATGTGAATGGGAAATCAAGCATGCAAATGGACTTCAAATTCAATTAATTAACTTCCTCCATTCATTTCACCTTTTACTTGACTAATTTCCCATAATAAAGTTCTAAGTACTTAAATCCTTTAAGTCAAATAGGCTCAGAGCATTTCTCTGACTTTTGGAGGGACCGGACCCTCGGCTTGATGACTTAAGGAAAACAAGTACTAGATTCACCCTCATTAAAAATTCATCTCCCTTCATTCCCCCTCATTTCCCTAATAAAACCCCTTTTCCTAAGGATAAAACACTATTTGCCTAGGGAAAGTAATCACCCCCATGAAAAACCCCTTTTTCCAAAAAAACCCACAAAAACACATTACCCTAAGTATTAATGTTAATATGTGAAAACATTAGATTCACAAAAAAAAGCATTTACTTATTGATTTTCCCTTTTCCACTCATCTTTTCATATTAATTACTAATTTATATATTAATTCCGATTAAAACCCATTTCCCCGTATATATATAGCTACTACATATTAATTAACCCTACCCCTTAGTTTAAATATAGACTATAATATATAGTCACCCCGACCAAAATCTCTAATTGATCAATCTGCGATCAAAATGAATAAAGCACCATTTAAAACCCTCTGTTAATCACCTCGATGGCCTAATCACTCTTTAAGCCATCATTAACCCTTATACCGCCACACTTAAGTGCCCACCGGGCCCCCCATTAGCCTCCATGTAGCTTCCTCACTCGATCACCGTGCAATCGCTTCCTACCAAATTTGATGGCCCTTATCCATATCGGGCCAACCCATCCGTCGAATGATACCTGCCCAAAAAGGTGGTTTTCCGCCTGGCCCCCGATGCTACATGTCATTCAATAAGTGGAATCAGGTGGCCTCTCCCCAATACCACCAAGAGCCCAAAAGTGGTGCGATAGAAATCATTTACCACCCACCTGCTACACGACAAAACAATCACTATTCACCCCGTACCCACCAAAATTGACTTTTGCACATAAAGCCAAAAAAGCCCCAAATCATTTGTTTTCATCGGAATTTCAACTATAAACCACTGTTTGCATGCACGCCACCTGTGAACATCGAAGTCATCAACCCACGTCCAGTTGCATTCCAAAGACGCAACAAGGCACCCAGTTTGCTTTCCAACCTACACAGAGCCCTTTCAACCATTTGCAGTTACTAGCCACCCTATTCAGAGCCATTTTACCTCATTTCCAAGTATTTAAGCCACAATTCACCAAAAAACCCTATCAATTTTAAAGAAAACCAGTGATTGAGTAGTCTTAGTTAAGTTTAAAATTAGTTAAGGAACCTTAACCAACCTAAGCCTACTCTGTGCTAAACCACCATTACCCTAAAAGCACTGCAAATTACCTCCCCCATTCTCAAATCCACAGGAACTTAGAATGGCTACCCCAATCGCCATGGATGTGAGACCCATCTCTACACCCACTTAGACCTGGACCACCTCCCCCTGGCTGATAGGGATTTCCAGATAAAGGACACCTCTGTCCATGAATCCCCACTCAAAGTACACTACCAAAGTAGGGATAGATACTTGAACCAAGCTAATGAAATTGGTCTGTTGGAGTCCAATTTGCCTAAGTACCAGTTCCCCAGAATCCACATTTTCCCAGAAATTGTACATTATTGTCATGCCAACTATGTCCCCAGTCAAAGAGTAGTCACGTCCCCCAACCAGGCCATACTTTTCACTATCACTACTGAATCTATAAATGAGATGCTACAACTCCAGCCTGGTCAAAACTTGACTCCCCTCTCCATTGGAGACCTATTGGACTTACATCCCAAACTCAGCCCTGTAATATTGGCCCAAAATAATCCAAACCTTCATCGTAGAAGAGAAGTATACCCCCAAAGACCCCCCTCCATATGTAGCAGCTTTAGTTTCTCCTTGGGGCAGAAGTATTGTGGATATGATATCTAGTGTCCTAGGTTATACCACTAGTGAATATATTGATGAGATTATTTTAGCCTTCATGTCCATATACACTCCAGGACAGCATCCTAATGTCATATATGACTATGCTCAGTTCATAGCTGACAAGATGCATGAATAGTTCTTCAGAATGAGTAATGAGAGAGTCTTCACATACTCCTCGGTCTTGTATCCCCTTTTCCTATATTACCAGTGAGACAAATTTCCACTTACCTTGCAAAAATTGGACACCAAGTGCTAACCAATATCAGTTATCTTCTGGACCCCATTGGTTCATCAACACCCCTCCCCCTATTCATATAATGAATTCATAGATTCCTTTATCCACCCTGTGATGACCATGCTCAGTGGAACCCCTCCACCAAGAATCAGTCATGAGATTAGGAGAGTCCTCCATCTAAACATCAATCATCAAGTGGGAGATTGGTATTTGTACCAAAACCACACTGAAATAAGGATTTATGGTTGTGAATTGGCCCCATAAAAACTACCTAAATACCTCCCAATGAGGTTATTTCTACAGGCAGATAATAAATTTAGATGAGGTAAACTTTGTTAAAGCCAAAAAGAAAGCCCAACTCAAGATCAAAGACCTATTGGGTCCTTTTATTTGTAATAGCAGAGAAGCTGGAAAGCAGGAAGACCTAATCCTTTAGAGATTGAAACTAAAACAGAGCTTCATATGGAGATATGATCCATCGGATTTCGTCTACAAAAGAAGACAGAAAAACAAGATGGCTCTGTATATCCACCACCGCATCCCTGAGATAGAAAAGTATGCCAACCAATTGCAATGGGTGGAAAACACTTTAGAGGACAGGGATAATACTGAAGTTGTTATGGAAAACACATCAATAGATCTATAAAAACAACTTTATGAGGATTCTTTCGTGCAGGTGCCAGAACAGTCAGATAGGCTAGAACAATCAGATAGGCCAAATCAGTCAACGAGAACATAACCATCAGAAGAACCAGCAACTACTTTAAGTGCCCATCCAGTCATGCAAACACCTCAGAATGAGGATAAGGTCCCAAAAAGGAATAGAGAAGGGGCTTCCACTTCAGGAATGCCTACTTCTGATGTACAGCAAGGGTCAAACAAAAGGAAAAAGCCCAATCCAGCCTCTGAGCAAGAGTTCACTAATGACTTAGCTAAGGTATCCAACACAGAGGTTGAAAGAAGTAGGTCCACCACTCCATCTGGGAGTATGCAGGAGCCCTCCACATCACAAACTCGGATATTGATGGGGCAGCAAAGTGTTGAGGTATCTTCCTTTAGAATGACTGCAGATAAAGATCAATACATAAAGGAAAGATACAAAGAGATCAAAGCTAGCAATGAGAGGCTTAAAGCCCAAACATATGCACAGTATCTGAAAATGACCCCCACTAATCAAACAAGGCTAATGTCAGCCTTTGATATCAAAGAGGAGAAAATGCATATGAAATTTATCAAGCCAACCACTCAGCAGCCAAGTGCAGCATCAGATTTCAAAAAAGTGGACTTTGAAGTACTGGCAAGGGATATTCATCCCATTGACCAGATTGAACTGCACAAGAAAACATGGGAGATGATATACTCCACAATAACAGGGAAGGCCATTGCTGCCCACCAATTATAGAACTCCCTAAACAATATATCAGCCCAATTTCAGTTGCAGAAGGCCTCCTCACAACCCAAGGATAATAGAATCAAGTCCTTAGCTAGTGATTGAATTGGGACACGATCCCAAAGATGTAAAAGTTGTAGAGCAGCTGATTAAAAAGAAAAATGATGACATTGCTAAACTCAAGAAGCAGCGAAAGATACCCCAGCTACATCACCCACAGACACAAGAAGTCCTGGAAGCATAGAAAGGACATGAAGAGCTCATGGACTTGGTCCTAAAACTGAACAATCAACTCAAGGAGACAGAGAAGGAGTTGGAAACTTTAATTCAATCGAAGCAAAGTGACTTGGCCACAACTTCGAGAACTATCATCCCCATAGTATCTACAGCAGTTACTTCCACATTGGCAGCATCATTGGCACCCACAGCTCCACCTGCCACAACATTGCCAGTAACAGCAGAGTCTATAGCAGCAACAAGTACACAGGGAGAGAAAGCAGTAGAATTAGTAAAAGCCATGGAAGAGATGTCTATCCAAGCTACAGAGATGAAGATAATAAAGGAAAAGGTAGCAAGTCTGGAAATTGATTGTAAACTTGCCCAACTCCAGCAAAAAGAAGAAACACAAAAGGCACTGAGAATGGGTGAGAGAATCAAAATCCTGGAGAAGGATTTAACACTACAGATACCACTGGGACAAACCAAATAAATGCTCTGGGCCAATATCATTAACTCTGTCAACGATATTTGGCCATCAATTCAAGTTATATTTGAGCAGACAGAATTAGTGAAGATAGCTACTAAAGCTATCCAAAAAGTAAAGGAAGAACTGGGGAATAAACTAGAGGATGCCAATCGACTCATCCACTTTCTAAACAGCAAGAACATATATGAGCTCCATGAGCTTAACATAGAAGATAGGACTAAGACCATTCTGGAGATTAGGAAGGTTCTTTCCAAAAGAAACCTTATGCTTAACTTAGAAGAGAAGTGCCATAACATTGAGGTAGCCATTGATAGATTCATGGCTAAGTTTCAGATTTTGAGGGAGAAGGGTCTTCCTAGTCCTATGGTCATCAATGACAAGCTCATGCCTCAGCTATACTATGGAGATAGATTAAGAAAATTGGCTAAGGAACAAGCAAGTTCTTCTGCAATTAATGCCTTGCCAACAGGGAAAGTGTTATATGACACATTGGAGAACTTGTTTTTACTAGAGCATGAGGTGAAAAACGTGTTCCTCACTAAGCCAAATTTTGCAAATTACACAGAGGCGGATGAAATCTACAAAAGTATGATGAATGTAAAATTACCTAATGTGGAATGGTGGAAAAATATGACAAGTTTACTGTAATAAATTTACATTAGAAAGTTATTGTATAGTAAATAAAGGCAACCAGTTAAAACAGGTAAAAGCAGAGCAGCAGGGTCAAAGAGTATCAGTTGAAAGATAAAAGTGAATAAGGTTCCAGCGTAGAAATGCTAAAAATATCATCCAGCTTAAAGGGCTCCAACTTAACTGAAAACAACCAGCAACACCACAATAAAAGGGACAGCATGAAGCAGTTCAACCCTTGTCTCTATCTTCATGCAAGAAGCTATTTTTATTCCTTAGATTAAGTCTCAAGTTATTTTGTAAATATTTTTGTATATATAATTCATATTTCGAAGTATTATGTGTCGATTCTTATACTTTAAATAGAATTTTTTTCAAAGACTGTAAAAGCTTTTGTGTCACTGACTGGTCCAGCATGCTAGATTGATGAATAAATTTCAGATGTTTCAAGGGATTCATGTGTAAAGCGGAGTACAAATGAGTAATTTTCTTGTGTTGTTTTAGCTCTCTTAAAGTTGTTTCAAAATCTTAAATGTTTCAGAAGTTTGAATGTTTAACTTGAATATTATTTCAGAATTTGCTTAACTGCACTCTGTCTTACTGTTATACATTCTTAATGTTTTCTCTTAAACTATCTTAGCTAGGGAATTCTTAACTGCTCCTTAGCTTCTGTAGTTTCTCCTCTGGTCTATAGTAAAGGATTCTTAATTTCCCTTTACTCATGATTTACTATTGTTCCCCCATCTTAGCCTCGATCTGAGGATTCTCGATTTCCCTCTCACCCTCGTTAATCCTCATTTCACCATTTAGTCCAAGGATTTGTACTTCACTCTACTATATTGCCCCTAGAACATTCCCTTTAGTGATTTAACTCCAACTTTGCTGCCCCTTCTTTGACTCCATTGCCCAATGGCCTAAAGGCATCAACCTATCAGCCTGTTTTAAGGATTCCACCACCAAATCTTCATACAAATCAAAAACCCCCCTAAACTCCAGAACTAGCCTAATATCTAAGAAAACATAGCTAAATTATATAGAGAGAGCCCTCTCTGAGCCATAGGCTGGCTAGATCCTATTCTTAAAAGTTGGATTGTGGTTACCTCAAAGCCTTCCCTTCTTCCAAAACTTCTAAGGAAAAGTTTTGAGTGATAACATAGTGGCGACCATACTGGGGATTCGATCCTCGATCTCCTAAATCTTTAAGGAAATCTTAATCATCATCTTGAGCCCCTTAAAATCAGTTTTTACAAAAGTTTTAAAATTTACACTAAAAAACATTTAAAAATTTATAATTCTGGCTACCAGGAAAACTCATTATACCAGGGCCAACCTGGATCCAAACCTTGTAGTTATTGTGTATGATCGAGACATAATTATAATAAAATCCAAAAAAGAAGAAAGTTCAACTAATAAAACGCCATTAGTTAAAGCTAATTCTTGTCCTGATGAGTGGTTGTTTTTAGAAAATTTACCTTTTGATTTGAAATTTGATCTCTCATTGTTTAGAACAAAATTTGAAAGTGTGCTTAATGAAACTGTTCTAGATCCTGATTTTATTGCAGACCTTGAATTTCAAAGAGCTAATAGATCAATTGATGAATATATTCTGAATACTCCACTACAATCCATTAATACTGCTCTGACTGCTGAAATTTTTGCTCAATCCTCCAACGTTATTAATACCCCTTCCATCACTACCACACCATCCATTATTTCTACTAAGTTCATTCCACTGGCCCATTCACTCCACATCTCCCTATACAACCTAGAATCCTATTTCCACCTATAGACACTCCCATTTCACCCATTAGCCCTTCAAGTTCACTTATAAATACTTCCATCTCCCCTATACACACAACTGTCCCTTTTATCCCAATTTTCGTTATAGAAACCCCTTCATCCACTATTAATATTTCAAGTTCAATTGTATATATTCCAACTTCCGCTGTTAATATTCCAAATTCCACTATTAATACCCCGGTTTCAATTGGAAATCTTTCATTTTCAACTGTAAGTACTGCTAGCTCATCCATCTCCATCTCAACCCAAACTAACCTTCCCTCATCTCTAAGCCAAGCCAAGACTTTAGCCATGGCCAATCGACATGCCCCTTTGGTGTTTCCTGGTCAGTTACATGACCTACCTCAGGACTATCAAAGAAAAGTTCAATTATTTGATGTTACAGGCCTATACACTGCTCAGCAACATGTTAACAGAATGAATGATTATTTTGAGTTACATGAGATAGATGATGCAGATGTAAGAATGAGACTTTTTTCCCAAACATTAGTTGGGGAAGTTAGAACCTGGTTTAGAAATTTAGTTGTTGGTAGTATTACAAATATGACAAACTTTCATAGGACGTTCATCGAGAGATGGGAGAGGAAGAAGAACCCATTTTATATACTTTATGAGTATGAAAACATTAGGATAGGTCCTAAATAATCAGTTCAATATCACTGCAATAGGTTTAATAACACTTACAATGCCATTCCTGCCAACCTTAAGCCTCCTCCTGATCTCGCAATGATGAAGCTCCCTGATGGTTTGGATCTGGATATGGCCTACCAACTTAGGGAAAGAGAGCCTGCAACCCTAGAGCAAAGCCAAACCAATGCAGTAAAAGTAGAGGCTAATCTTTTAGCCAAAAAGGCTCGAGCAAAGATAGAAAGGAGAGTAGGATTTGCTGATGAAGCTTCAACATCTGATGGTAAAGTAGATCTTTTGGCCAAAACTGTAGAAAGAATCATCGATAGACTTGACAACCTAGATAGAAAAACATGGGATAATCAACAAGGACCCCCAGTTAGGAATGCTAATTTCATAAAAAACCAAAACCAAAACCAAAACATAGGAAAGAATGGACCTGATCAAAACATTAGACCCCCTTTTCAAGAAAACTATGCAAAATCATCTGGTCTTGATGATCCCGAACAAGATACTCAAACCAATCTAATGGGATTAGATGATCAAAACCATGTATTCCTCTCCCAGGATGAGGAAGAATTGCATATGTTACAACAGCTTCAAACCTAGTCTGGAGAATCATTTGACTATCAACAGGGATATGACTCTGCCATATTTGAAGTGCACAAACAATACAATTTGAGAAGTAAAAAGAATGTTGGTCCTCCAGACCAAACTAAGAAAGCAATGGAAAATCAACCCAAAATAACAAATAAAGTTCTTGTGCCAGAAGTGCTTAAAATCCTCCCTAGACCAAACCAAAAGCCCCCTAGTCCCATCACTGAAGAAATAACTATCAATCAACAGCTGGTTGAGCAGCCATCCACATCAGTTCCACTCAAAGAACCAGAGAAAAACACCCATAATGCTAGATATGAAAGTCCCCATAAGGAAATCCCAAGTAAACAAAAGGAAGGTAATTCCACTCAAAACCATGTTCCAAAGGTCTACAATCCTTCCTCATTATTCAATTTGGGAGCAGAGATATCCAAGCTAAAAATTCAAGTCCCTTTGACTGAACTAGTTAAAAATGAAACTTACAAATCACAGGTAAATCAGACCCTGAACATTACTGAAAACGAAGACTCAGTTAACTTGTTTTATGATAAACCAGAATTAATATTTGGACCAGATGTTAATGGAAAACCGCAAGGAGGAATTCCACCTCTTTACATTAGCGTTAATATTCATGATAAAATACTACATAATGCCATGTTAGATTTTGGGGCTTCTCACAACCTAATGCCAAAATCAGGGATGGAAAAATTGAAACTTGATATTACTAGACCTTACAAAGACTTGTTCTCTTTTGATTCAAGTCAAGTAGAATGTCTAGGGTTAATCAAAGATTTGTGTATTACCTTAGTCCAATATCCTGCCAAGAGCATCCTCATGGACATTGTAGTGGTTGATATCCCACCAAAATATGGCATGTTGTTGTCCAGATCTTGGGGAGACAAGCTTCAAGGATCCCTCCAACTGGATATGTCATATGCCACAATTTCTATGTTTGGATAACCCAAGAAACTGTATAGAGAAACTTTCATGAAAGACATGGTAAGAAGTCAAGATCAACCTAAAAACTGTCCCATCTACTCCATGCATTCAGATGTAGACTCTTTTATTATGTTCAACACTGATCAAACACCAAACGAAACTCCTAACAGTGTTGTTGCAGAACCAAAAGAAATTGCAGTTTCCTCTGCTAATGAATCTAAAGAAACTTCAGAATTGTGCAATAAAGAAAGTAATCAGGTTTCCAGAAATAAAAATAAATGGGATACTAATGATGAGAACTATGTACATGAAATCTTATGGCATTCAAAATTTGATGGATCTGTAAATAAGTTAGGAGTAGGATCAAGAGTATGGATTTATAATTTAGAAACCAATCACTCACAAGGCCATGCCTATAGGTTAAATTTCAGATGTACCAATAATATGGCCAAATATGAGGCTTTGATTCTAGGTCTCAAGGTAGTTAGGAATTTAGGGCCTCAAAGAGTTTCAGTCATAGGAGACTTAGAGCTAGTTGTAAATCAAATTAAGGGTGTATATATGACTAAAGACACTAGATTAGGTTACTATAGAGGAACCATTATAGAAATACTCAATACTTTTCTAGAAACACAACTTGCAATAGTTCCTAAGAAACACAATATGCAAGCCCATAGTCTAGCAATGTTTGCTAGTACCTGCAAGTTACCCTTCCAACCTAGCCATCATTACACTGCTGAGGTCAGGAACAGACCCTCAATCCCAGATAATGTGTAGAACTGGCAAGTATTCTCAAATGATAGACAGATATACAACTTACTAACTTTAGAAGAAAAATTTGCACACAGTAACATAAACACTGATACATCCATACATCTTAACTCTAGGTATGAAGTAATACTAAATGAGCTAGAAGGTAATGAAGTAGATAGTTTTAATCCCACTAAATTCACGAGGTCAGATATAGACAATCTATAATAGGTTGAGATTGATGAAACAATTAATGATGAAAATGAAGTAATTAATCTCAAGGATAATTTCTTACCAAAAATTTTAACCCCTCTGGAAGACTTATTTGATTCAAATGATGTTCCTAGGAAGCCTAAAATGGAACCATTAAAATTTGATATCGAAGAGTGTAACATAGGCACTGCAGACAATCCCAAGCTAATTAAACTGTCAAAGTCACTCCCCTTAACAGAAAAGGTGAAATATATAAAGTTATTGAAAGAATTTCAGGATGTCTTTGCTTGGAGCTATGAGGACCTTAAATCCTATGACACCAACATCATCCAACACACAATTCCTCTCAAAGAGAATCAAAAACCTTTCAAACAAAAGCTTAGGAGAATTAATCTTGTCTTATTACCTTCAATAGAAAAAGAAATTAAGAGAATATATGATGCCAAGATAATTGCACCAATAAGGTTTTCTAAATGGGTCTCAAACTTGGTTCCAACTAGGAAGAAAACTGGTGAGATCAAACTCTATGTAGATCTCAGAAACCTGAATAAAGCATCACTTAAAGACAATTACCCTTTTCCCAAAATGGACCACATATTACAAAGGGTAGTTGGATCATCCAGGATCTCATTACTGGATGGGTTTTCTAGTTACAACCAAATTTTGGTTCACCCTGATGACCAACCTAAGACTTCTTTCACCACTCCTTGGGGTACCTTTATGTATGTCAAAATGCCTTTCAGGCTAATGAATGCATGAGCCACTTTCCAGAGGGCTATGGATATAGACTTTTCCAAAGAAATCCATGATTTCCTTGTGATATATCTTGCTGATATTACTATTTTCTCAAAGTCAGACAATCAACATCTAGTTCATCTAAGGAAGGTCTTTATAAAATGCAGAAAGTATGGCATCTTCTTAAACCCCAATAAATATTTATTTGGATTGGAAGAAGGGAAATTGTTAGGACGTATCATTTCTAAATATGGCATAAGAATAGATCCTACAAGAATTGAAGCCATCTTGTTGATACAACACCTTAGGAATATCAAAGAACTTCAAGCCTTTTTAGGAAAGATTAATTTCCTTAGAAGATTTATTTCTAACCTAGCAGAGTTAATTAGAGCACTAAATAACATGTTGGAAAACGATTCAACCCTAAGTTGGACTGTCAAAGCTAAGAAATAATTTGAAGACATCAAGCTAGCCTTGACAAAACCCCGATATTAGTTAGTCCCAAATTTGATAGGGATTTAATTATGTTTTCCTTTGCTTCTGAGCATACAATAGTTGTAGTTTTGTTGCAGAAAAATGACCAAGGATATGAATAGCCCATTGCTTTCTTTAGCAAAGCCTTAAGAGATGCTCCCTTAAAATACAACATAATGGAGAAACAAACATTGGCTCTAGCCAAAGCTATCAAAGATTTTAGGGTATATATTTTGTATTCTCATATAGTAGCCTATGTTCCCAATTCTGTAGTCAAAGACATCCTAACTCAGGGAGGTCCTGATGGGAAAAGGGGAAAATGGATTGCTACTATCTTAGAGTATGATATAGAGATAAATCCTACAAAGTTAATCAAGGGCCAAGGCTTAGCTAAACTTATGGCTGAGTCCAACTGTCAGGCCTTAGACATAAACTTTATTGTTGAACTAGATGAAGGAGAGGAGATGACGACTCCACCGATCAGTCAAGCCTTTGTTGAATCACCATGGTATGCTAATATCTCCTACACTTTACAAAACTTACAAGATCCTACTGGATTATCTAGAACCAAAGGTAGGTTTTTGAAAATGAAATCATTGAAATTTTGTATACTTGATAATGTTTTGTTTTGGAAAAATCATGAAGGAATTCTTCTTAATTGTTTGTTAAAAGATTAGGCTGACAAAGTTCTACAAAACTTTCATGCAGGTGACTGTGGTGGACACCTCTATTGGAGAACCACTGCAAATAAAATCTTAAGGGCAGGTTTCTACTAGCCTACTTTGTTCTCTGATGTCAAGTAATTTGTGACCTCTTGTAATAAGTGTCAAATTTTTGAAGGAAAAAGAAAAATTTTACCATTACCCCTTAAACCAATCATTGTTGAAGTACCTTTTCAACAATGAGGTTTAGACTTCATTAGTGAAATTCACCCGCCCTCCTCTGCCCAACATAAGTGGATCCTCACAGCCACAGACTATTTCACAAAATGGATAGAGGCCATACCTTTAAGGCAAGCCACAGATACTATTATTATTAACTTCCTTTAAGCCAACATTCTGTCTAGATTTGGATGCCCAACCAAGCTCATTATTGATAATGCAACAACTTTCAAATCCAAGCGAATGATAGAATTTTGAAATAAGTATCACATTACCCTGGGTCATTCTATAGCCTACTACCCTCAAGGAGATGGACTGGCAGAATGTTTAAATAAAAGCCTAGTAAAAATTATTAAGAAGTTACTGGAAGATAATAAGAAGCATGGAGCAAGAAGTTAGTCAAAGCCTTATGGGCTGACAGACTGACCACCAAGAAGTCAATTGGTACATCCCCCCTATTAGCTAGTGTATGGTATGGAAGTTGTTTTTCCATCCTCTTTGGAAGTACCTGTTAGAGACTAGATTTGCCTCAGGCTGGAAAGGCAAGATGCTAGGTCCACATCAAACCACGCTCAGCCTCGTAGCTAGCCCTACGAGGACAGGAGAGGGCTCTCTCTGGGTCAATCTCAGCAAGAGATGATTGATGAGGCTCGATATGACCGAAATAGAAGTTAATTTTAGGCTATGTATGAAGTACAAAGGTTTGATTTAAGTTTTTTGGGGGTTTTGTGTTGAAACAGGGAAAGGAAAATTTGGGCTTGGGGATGAGGCACAGTTTTCGCAGAGGTCTATTTGGGGCAAGGTAGGCGATCGTCTTGATGCTTTTAAAGGGAATGAATGGGTAGATCAGACTGGTGAGGAGCTAAGGAGAGCAAGAAGTTTCCATGGATTCTCCTTAAACAAATGAAAACATGGAAAATCAAACAAACTTAAAGGCAGAGCATAACAATCTATGGGTTCTACCTTAACACTTCATTTGTTCAATTGTAGAAGATGAGAGTAAGGAAAATGATACACATAAAAAATTACAATTACTGAGAGAAGCACACCATCAAAACATAAAGCCACATGGATCCCAAACAGTGCTGCAAAACCCTGGTCTTTCCTTAGCCAAAAATGCAGAGATAATATGTACAATAGTATGCCAAAGCAATCCCAAGTGTCCAACCATGAAAATGACTTAGAAATTACATAATATAGACAAGCCAAACCCCTTCCCTTACCTCTAGGGGTCGAGCTCATCATTCTAGGATCTTTTTGAACTAATTCTAAACAAGGAACTGAAATCTAGGTAGTCAAACAACTTACCCCTATATGCTAGGAAACTGATTCATTCATTTAATTTTCACCTTTTAGTGAATTAATCCTCTAGAACAAGTAAAAATGTGCCAAAATTACATCATAGTTATTAAATTACATCATGAAAATTCAAGAGTAACATAAAGAAGCAAAACGGGTCAAAACTGGGCGAATTTATGCGCTGAACAGTGAAAACAGGCCAAAATTCTTTGTGCGTCGCGCCAAAATCTGTGTGTGTTGCACCACTTTGGAGCTACTTTTGAGGCACTTCCTGAAGTCCAAATTGATCCCAAGTGTTCTTGTTGGAAATCCCTACCTGTCTACTTTCCAACCCAAGTGGAATTTCTACATTTGGATGTCATTTGCCCCTCCAGAACCTCAATCTCCCAAGACTGCTTCCTACGTGTCAAAATAGGGGCAGTGAGGTCATTTTTAGGGTGTTTTTGACCCTTTAGGAAACCCAGAACTTGATGAAATCCTTAGGTAATCCATGAGAATACATAAATTTTCATGAAAAATCTGAAAATTTAAAGTTTTCCTCCTAGAGAGCTCCCAATAATAAGCGCGCGCCAAGTGGCGCTACGCACAGGGCGGAAAACCCTGTTTTTAAAGCCAAAAAATTCAAAATTGACAAAATTTGCTCCAAATTCCTTGAAATTTGGACTAAAGGCCTATCATTGAGTATCATGTTCAACCAAGGAAGCCTTGGCCAAGATTTGGAGCCGATCTTTCCTTTTACACCGTTCCAGTGTCCTCCTGATGCATGCAGTTTCAGTTGTCAAGTCACTGTCTGTCCGCCTTCATGGTGTTTCGAAGTCTGTTTGGCTTTCAATGAGATGAAGAATGAGAGTTTGGTGCAATTTCCAAATGTGTGAGGGACCATGGGAAATAGGGCAGTGTGGATAGTGGGGTCTTGTCAAGTGATGTTTTCCCTTTGGAATTTTGACAAATGTAGGAACAATGGACAGTTACTTGGTTGTTTAGAAAATTTGAGGTTTTGGGAATTTTACAACTGACATGAATGATAAGGAATGCAATGACTTTAGGAATAGGGATAGTGGGACTTAGGATTGAGTAACTTGGGATATGAGGGAATGTTGGGATAGGGTATAGTATATGGACTAGGTTTTGGGTTTGGGACTTTGTAAAATAGGAATTGGGGGTATGGGATATGAAACTATTGAATATAAGAGTGGGTGAATTTAGGAAATAGGGAAATCAAGGAAAAAATGGAGCAAGGGAATGTGAGGTGGGATTAGTAACTTGGCAGCCAAACAGTTAATACAAAACCCTAACACTATTTTCCTTGGTAGGGTTTGATTTTTCTATCCAACACCATAAGACAACCACCATCTAACAAGCACTAATCTTGGATGAAAAGCAATGATGGAAACCCACCTTACTTGTACAAGTGAAGACCCACGCATTTTGAGCGATTTGGAGAAAGTTTGTGAATTTGTTAGTGGTGTGGCACATTGGGAAACTGGCACGGTGCATAGGGAAGGCGCGGTGCACAAAGCTTCATTTCTCAGTGCAAAAATACACTAGCGTGGCGCACATGGATGGCGCGGCGCACTGGGCTTGAGGCGCTGCGCATAGAGCCCGTGCGTAGCGCCGTTTTGTAGGAGACCCTTGGAGGCCTTCCCGGTGTCAAAATTGGGTATAGGATAGCTTGTTGGAAAGGTATTTGAGTCGACCTTCCAACCCAATTGCAATTTTTCAATTTGTAGTTCAGTTACCCTTCCAAAAATCAAATCTCCCAAGACTGGTCAAAATGTGCCAAATGAGGCTGCCTCAACGCAGAGTGTTGTTGCAGTCAACTTTTGAAAGGATTTCTCAACTCCAAATTAATCTTATGATAGCTCATTAGAAATATCTTTGTGTCAAATTATCATTTGACTCATCAAGCAAGTCATTTAGAAAACCAAGCTAGGAGAAATCTTGATTTTCCCAAGGTCACTTCAGAGGTGCATTCAATTCTCCTAAGGCAACGCTATTTTTGAAATTTCTCTAAAACCATGAAACCTGTGTTGAAAGTGAAGGATTATTTTCTTCCTTCGCATGTTGTGGACAAAAACCTCTTTCTGTTTTCCCAAATTCATCTTTTATTGCTCAGAAACATCATTTGAGTAAAACCTACCCCGATGTGTGGAACAAGGGATTTGTCGAAATGAAGTAAAATGAAGGGGATAAGGAGCTTCTAAATTCTTGAGAAAATTTTTGGAAGTAGGGAGGGATGTCAGGAAGTAGGGGAAAGTGGAATCTCAGAAATTGAGTGAGGGGAAAGGGTCCAAAAGGGAAAAACACAGGCCCAACCTAGAAAATTGCCAAGTTGGAGCAAGAAACTAGGGTTTGTGCGAAAATGAGGAATTTGGGGGATTTTAGTGATGGGAAGTGTTTAATAAGGTACATTACGGATAGGTGAAGGTGTATGAACATCAAGATACAATTTTTTCCGATGATTTCACCATCCAAGAGAAATTAGCTTCAAAACCCTAGGAGAGGGAAATGAACCTTACCTAGGCACAACTGAAGCATGAACAAGGTATAAAATTACCCAGTGGAACTTGACATGATGATGACAACCCTCTAAATGATGGTACACTCAGCTGAATGGTGACACGGACTGACATTTGGACAACTTTGAAAGGAGTGAAATCAAACCCTAGACCTAATGCCTAGTGACCAAATTTTACTTGAAGATGCTCTGAAATGACAAAATTTGGCCTTGACACCTTAAAATCACTTTGTAAGAGCATGTTTGATCACTGGAGGAAGGCTGCAAAGACTGACACTAACATTGGCTCCAATGAATATGGTAGCTCCTTAGAGGTGCCAAGAACAGCAGATCTTTGGGAGAGCAGACAGTGCCTTCATTCATTGGGCAATGGAGTCAAAAACTCAAACTGAAATGCATGAATGAAAACTGATGACGTGACGACATAAATTGACTCTCACTCAACTAAAAACTGACTCAATACATAACACAACCAACAAACTGGAAATGATGCTCAAAGTGGAGCTTATTCAATACAACCTACTCTAACAGTTTCATTCATCACCTGATCAAGTGAAATGAAACAACCAATGAAACCAAGTAAGTATTCTGGCTGTTGTTTCTATTCTCCACAAGTGCTTGCTTATGAACAACAAAAGAGAACTACTGAAAGGCAACTCCCATGACAACTTAGAAACAAATTCGTTGAATGATATGGATTCTCTATCCACCTCCAAAAACGCTGCATAAGGACCTTGAAGTTCATGCACACTGGGACTTAGCTCATCCAATGGATTACTTCTCTTTTCCTCATACCATAAATGAAAACTTTGATCTGAGCTTTGTGACAAGACTCCTACTAAAAATGACAAAGAAACCGGCTGCCGGATTAAGTTTGTATCCATACTTTTGTCAAGTTGGCTGCTGATAAACTTGTGAAGCATGAGTTGACTGGATGACTTCAAGAATACTGAGAAAGGATCTTCATAAAGATAGCTTTTGATTTCCATTAACACATTACTGCTTTGGTCCAGGTAATCTTCATAGCTAGAGATTAAGATTTTTCTTCCATCTATGTTGTCTTTCTTTGGGGACAGTAGCAAGCTACCAAAAGGATCCTGAATTTCGTGAATAACCAAACTCTGTTGCTGATTCCAAACAAAACAAAAGTCTCCTTTATCAATCTCCTCATATGACTGCAAACCTTGGTATGGGCTATGCAATGAACAATCTGTTAAGCAAGACAATGAAGGTGACCTTTGAATCAAATTATTATCAACATTCTCTTTTGTCACATGGTTAGCCAATGGGGAAGAACTTTTACAGCAAACATCATCCAACACACGAGCAATAGGATCATCAAAAACTTGAAAATATTGCTGCAATGTATCCATGAAAAATGTATTACATCCTACTGGTTGTTCATCGTTTTCTTCGGAGATATTACAAAGATTCTGCCTTATAAACTGAATTGCTTCAAAACAAAAGGGTATAGAATCCTCTTGCATCATTAAATCATGTATTTCAGCTGCCACACCTTCATCCATAATCTGACCTTCATCCTCAACATTAAAACTAAGAGATTGTTGATTTCCTACAGGCTGCTCATTTGAAGATTTACTGTGCAATTTACCCTTCAAAAACTGAAAAGATTCAAAACAAAAAGGTAGGGAATCTTGCATCATTTGATCATATGTTCCAGCTTCCATGCCTTCATCTGCAACTTGACAATCAATGGCATTTGGGGGCTGCAAATATGGATATGAGAAGTCTTGAACATGGTTTTCATTGCTCTCAAGATGGTCCAGATCAAGACTTATCGACGATTGACTTCTGATTGCATGAATGTTGTCTCTAATGAAATGAAACGAAGCAAAAAAAAAAAGGCAAAGACCCTTCACTTACTCCAAAATTTGTTGCACTTTCCTCATCAATGTCATAGCTGATATGCATCGGTTGATGACTGTACTCAAGCTGCTGAAAATGAACTTCCTCTTCTCACAAACTAGCTGTTGATTGGTTTGCAAGATTAGCTTCTGTTTGGAGAACATAATCATCATCATACTGATCAAACTGAGGCAAATCATCAGTATAAAACACATCATCAAACATACATGTCATATCAACCGATCTCGCTTCTTCAAGATGATCTATAAAACAATCACTATGACAACTGGGATAAGAAACAAAATGTTTTCGATCAGTGATTTGTTCTTCTTCAATCAGCGAGCCATGGGCTTGAACATCATAATCATTCCTTGCGGTGATTCTTTGCATCATCTCTTCGACTGCACTTACCAAAACATCAAGCTTTACCTCTAGAGATGTTGATTCCTCTGGATCTATGTTTTTCGTCTCTTCTTATTTCAACCTTGTCCTTCGGATCAACAGATGAGCCTCTACATTTACTGCACTGTTCTGCATCTTGTGAAGTGTTGCAATATTACTTTCTCTTAGTTGAAACTCCATTTCCAGATCAAAGGCACCCAGATAGTGCAAGAGAGCAGATCTAGGAGGAGGCCTTATTTCAACTGGCATTGAATAATAAACTTGGTTAAATCTGGCCGAAAACTGTTGTATTGTCTCCCCTGGCAATCTTTTCCGTTGGTTATACTCTTCTACAATCAAGAAAAGGTTCTGTCCAATCACCCACCTATCAAGGAAAGCTTTGATGAACTGATGTAAATCTGAGATGCTCGCATCAGGCAGGGTTTTGAACCAACTCTTGACTTTGCCTTGCAAAGAAAGAGCAAAAAGCCTAATACTATCATCTTGGTCATCAACTTCAAAAAGGTCTAGAAAAGTCTCAACATTCTGCACATGTTTCTCAGCGTTGACATTCTTACGTTCACCATCAAAACTTGATAAATATAGATAATAATTTGCAGGGAAAGCATGGAGAACAGAAGGTAAAACAAGTGGTTTATACCTATCTAGGATTTTACAATGTATAGGGATGTACAGAAGCTGTAGAATTAATCTTGGTCTCTTGAGGCTTATCAATTTGAAGACGATCATCACAAGGTTTAGAAAAAGGGTCTTGATCAAGCTCAAAGGCATGCAAATCTTTGGTATTTACAATCTTCAAAGGGAAGGAATCAAATGCAGGCTGAAGATCTCTTCTCAATTACAATATACTTTGCAAAGCCTTGTTGACATTCTCAGGAAAATAGAAGAAATAATTTAGAACAAAGAAAAAAATGTCTTGGATGAAATTCCAACTTGAATACCTTATCTGTCCATATTGTCCTTTCATGTTTCTGCTGGTCAGGTTCATCCTCCAGTGGAGTCTTTGGATCTGATCTCGAAAACTGATTTGGAATCGCTAGGTGAATGATTTCAACCTTTCCAGCGTCTGATCATTGTCCACCATCAACAATCAGATCTAAACTTGATACTTGTACTAGGGTGATCGTTTAGATCAAATGTTCAGTTTATAAACTAGACCGGAGATTGACTGAAGCAGCTTTCTTCTACTTTCGCTAATGCAAAGCAAGAGTGTCTCGAAGGCTACCTAACTAAATTCAGGCTCCTTCTGTAGTCTACAAAGCCAAACAATGAAAATAAACTTTCTTCCCTAGTTGAGTCGCCACTATGTTAGAGTCTAGATTTGCCTCAGGCTGGAAAGGCAAGATGCTAGGTCCACATCAAACCACGCTCAGCCTCGTAGCTAGCCCTACGAGGACAGGAGAGGACTCTCTTCGGGTCAATCTCAGCAAGAGATGATCAATGAGGCTCGAGATGACTGAAATAGAAGCTAATTTTAGCCTAGGTATGAATTACAAAGGTTTGATTTAAATTTTTTGGGGGTTTTGTATTGAAACAGGGAAAGGCAAATTTGGGCTTGGGGATGAGGCACCGTTTTCACAGAGGTCTATTTGGGGCAAGGTAGGCGATCATCTTGATGCTTTTAAATGGAATGAATGGGTAGATCAGACTGGTGAGGATCTAAGGAGAGCAAGAAGCTTTCAAGGATTCTCCTTAAACAGATGAAAACATGGAAAATAAAACAAACTTAAAGGCAGAGCATAACAATCTATGGATTCTACCTTAACACTTCATTTGTTCAATTGTAGAAGATGAGAGTAAGGAAAATGATACACATAACAACTTACAATTACTAAGAGAAGCACACCATCAAAACATAAATCCACATGGATCCCAAACAGTGCTGCAAAACCTTGGTCTTTCCTTAGCCAAAAATGCAGAGATAATATGTACAATAGTATGCCAAAGCAATCCCAAGTGTCCAACCATGAAAATGACTTAGAAATTACATAATATAGACAATCCAAACCTCTTCCCTTTCCTCTAGGGGTCTAGCTCATCATTCTAGGAGTTGTTTGAACTAATTCTAAACAAGGAACTGAAATCTAGGTAGTCAAACAACTTACCCCTATATGCTAGGAAACTGATTCATTCATTTAATTTTCTCCTTTTAGTGAATCAATCCTCTAGAAAAAGTAAAAATGTGTCAAAATTACATCATAAAAAGTCAAGAGTAGCATCAAGAAGCAAAACTGGTCAAAACTAGGCGAATTTCTAAGCTGAACAGTGAAAAACAGGCCAAAATTCTCTGTGCGCCGCGCCAAAATCTGTGTGCATCGCGCCACTTTGGAGCCGATTTTGAGGCACTTCCTAAAGTCCAAATTGAGCCCAAATGTGCTTTTTGGAAAGCCCTACCTGTATACTTTCCAACCCAAGTGGAATGTCTGGATTTGGATGTCATTTTCCCCTCCAAAACCTCAATCTCCCAAGACTGCTTCATGTGTATCAAAATAGGGGCAGTGAGGTCATTTTTAGGGTGTTTTTGACCCTTTAGGCAACCTATAACTTGATGAAATCCTTAGGTAATCCATGAGCATACATAAATTTTGGTGAAAAATCCGAAAATGTAAAGTTTTCCTCCTGGACAGCTCCCAATGATAAGCGCGTGCCAAGTGGCGCTACGCACAGGGCTGAAAAACATGTTTTTAAAGCCAAAAAATTCAAAATTGACAAAATTTGCTCCAAATTCCTTGAAATTTGGACTGAAGGCCTATCATTGAGTATCATGTTTAGCCAAGGAAGCCTTTGCCAAGATTTGGAGCCGACCTTGCCTTTTACGCCGTTCCAGTGTCCTCCTGATGCATGTAGTTTCAGTTGTAAAGTCATTGTCTATCCGCCTTCATGGTGTTTCAAAGTCTGTTTGGCTTTCAATGAGATGAAGAATGAGAGTTTGGTGCAATTGCCAAATGTGGGAGGGACCGTGGGAAATAGGCAATGTGGACTGTGGGGTCTTGTCAAGTGATGTTTTCCCTTTGGAATTTTGACAAATGTAGGAACAATGGACAGTTACTTGGTTGTTTAGAAAATTTGAGGTTTTGGGAATTTTACAACTGACATGAATGATAAGGAATGCAATGACTTTAGGGATAGGGATAGTGGGACTCAGGAATGAGTAACTTGGGATATGAGGGAATGTTGGGATAGGGTATAGTATATGGACTAGGGTTTGGGTTTGGGACTTTGTAAAATAGGAATTGGGGGTATGGGATATTAAACTAATGAATATAAGAGTGGGTGATTTTAGGAAATAGGGAAATCAAGGAAAAAATGGAGCAAGGGAATGTGAGGTGGGAGTAGTAAATTGGCAGCCAAATAGTTAATACAAAACCCTAACACTGTTTTCCTTGGTAGGGTTTGATTTTTCTATCCAACACCATAAGACAACCACCATCTAACAAGCACTAATCTTGGATGAAAAGCAATGATGGAAACCCATCTTACTTGTACAAGTGAAGACCCATGCATTTTGAGCGATTTAGAGCAATTTTTTGAAGTTGTTGGTGGCGTGGCGCGTTGGGCAACTGGCGTGGCACACAGGGAAGGCACGATGCACAGAGCTTCATTTCCCAGTGCAAAAATACACTAGCACGGCGCACTAGGCTTGAGGCACGACGCATAGAGCCTGTGCGTAGCACCTTTTTGCAGGAGACTTTTGGAGGCCTTCCCGGTGTCAAAATTGGGTACAGGATAGTTCGCTGGAAATTTCTTTGAGTCTAATTTTCAACCCAATTGGAATTGTTCAATTTTCAGTTCATTTACCCTATCAAAAATCAAATTTCCCAAGACTGGTCAAAATGTGCCAAATGAGGCTGCCTCAAAGCAAAGTGCTGTTGCAATCAACTTTGGAAAGGCTTTCGTAACTCCAGATTAAGCTCATGATAGGTCATTAGAAAGATCTTTGTGTCTACTTATCATTTGACTCATAAAGCAAGTAATTTGGCCAACCAAGCTAGGAGAAATCGTGATTTTCCCAAGGTCACTTCAGAGGTGCATTCAATTCTCCTAAGGCAACGATATTTTTGACATTTCCCTAAAACCATGAAACCTGTGTAAAAATTGAAGGAGGTTTTTCTTCCTTGGCCTATTGTGGGCAAAACCTCTCTCAGTTTTCCCAAATTCATCTTTTATTGCTCAGAAACATCATTTGAGTAGAACCTACCCCGATGTGTGGAACAAGGGATTTGTCGAAATGAAGCGAAATGAAGGGGATAAGGGGCTTCTAAATTCTTGAGAAAATTTTTGGAAGTAGGGAGGGATGTTAGGAAGTAGGGGAAAGTGGAATCTTAGAAATTGAGTGAGGGGAAGGTGTCCAAAAGGGCAAAACACAGACCCAACCTAGAAAATTGCCAAGTTGTAGCAAGAAACTAGGGTTTGTACGAAAATGAGGAATTTGGGGGATTTTAGTGATGGGAAGTGTTTAATAAGATACATTTCGGATAGGTGAAGGTGTATGAACATCAAGATACAAGTTTTTCTGATGATTTGACCATCCAAGAGAAATTAGCTTCAAAACCCTAGGAGAGGGAAATGAACCTTACCTAGGCACAACTGAAGCATGAACAAGGTATAAAATGACCCAGTGGAACTTGACATGATGATGACAACCCTCTAAATGATGGTACACTCAGCTGAATGGTGACACGGACTGACATTTGGACAACTTTGAAAGGAGTGAAATCAAACCCTAGACCTAATGCCTAGTGACCAAATTTTACTTGAAGATGCTCTGAAATGACAAAATTTGGCCTTGACACCTTAAAATCACTTTGTAAGAGCATGTTTGATCACTGGAGGAAGGCTGCAAAGACTGAAACTAACAGTACCAGTGATGAAGATGCTCCAAGAACTGCAATCTAAACCAAATGATATCTAGAGGAGAATACACTAGACTATTCATCTCCATAAAACCAGAGAAGAGGTCTACATTAGATCTCAACTTGTGCAAGAAAGATCAAAAAAAAAATTGATAGAAGGACCAAGGTAGATGATTTCTACTTAGGTGATAAAGTACTCAAGTGCGATTTGAAAAGGGAAGATAAGGGTAAGCATAGGAAATTTGATTTCCTATTGAAGGGCCCCAAATCATCTATGCTTATAGAGGCAACAATGCTTTCTTCCTTAAAGGACTAGATGGTACTGAAGAAGGAGGAGGACCAATGAATGGTCGAATGCTTAAACACTATATTGAACCTAGTTACTGATTTCACTTATCATTTGTGCATACTTTACTTTCAAAAGTCTAGAGTTGATTGGATAGTGATTTTTAAAGTTGAAGCTCGAAGAGAAGGCCCTAAGCTTTAAAATTTTACTGTCATAAATAGTAATAATGCAGAAACATAAAAGGGAAGTGTTGCAAGGTAATATCATAGAAATTCATAAGGCCATTGATCTACAAAGTTCTTGACATTTCACTAGGAAATTCCATCCCCAAGTGGAGCCACCATTAGGTTCCTATACCAATACGAGTCATAATTTTGAATGACTGAGATTAAACCCTGTAATATGGTACATACCTTTTCTTTTGCAAATGTTTTCCATATTCAAAAAATAAAAAAATGTAAAGAGGGTATGTCCTAAAAGAATAATCAAAGGACAAAAAGAACAAAAAGGTCAAAAAAGATGAAAAAAATATGAACACCAAGAAAAGGAAAAAGACCATGAAAGTGAACAAGCCAAAATGCCACTCCTATTTAATTTTTTCCATAATAAAAAATTGTGTGCAGCTTGTTATTACTGCCACAATCCATGATAGTCAAAATGTTTAAACTTGGTTATTTCATGTTTTCAAGTTCATGTCTATAGATAGAGAATAAAAATCTAGCCAAACAATGTAACCTTGGCAGATAATTAGATAGGTAGAGTAAATAAAAGGAGCTCAATTTTTCAATTTTAGCCCTTGGATGTAATAAGGTTACATTTGGTTAGTTTACTATTGTAAAGAAAAAGAAAAATATTTGATAAGGGTTTGCTAGCTCAAATGTACCCTAATAAAGAGAAGTAAACATGGTAGGATGAATAGATGGGTAAGTAGAAGAAAGGTTGTAGAAGTATGATGATTGATTAGACAAAAGCGCATTTATCAACTTTCAACATGTATTTCAAATGTGAATGGAAAATCAAGCATGCAAATGGACTTCAAAGTCAATTAATTAACTTCCTCCATTCATTTCACCTTTTACTTAACTAATTTCCCTTAATAAAGTTCTAAGTACTTAAATCCTTTAAGTCAAATAGGCTCTGAGCATTTCTCTGACTTTTGGAGGGACCGGACCCTCGACTTGATGACTTAAGGACAACAAGTACTAGATTCCCCCTCATTAAAAATTCATCTCCCTTCATTCCCCCTCATTTCCCTAATAAAACCCCTTTTCCTAAGGATAAAACACTGTTTTCCTAGGGAAAGTAATCACCCCCATGAAAAACCCCTTTTTCCCAAAAAACCCACAAAAACACATTACCCTAAGTATTAATGTTAATATGTGAAAACATTAGATTCACAAAAAAAGCATTTACTTATTGATTTTCCCTTTTCTGCTCATCTTTTCATATTAATTACTAATTTATATATTAATTCCCATTAAAACCCATTTCCCCGTATATATATATAGCTCCTACATATTAATTAACCCTACCCCTTAGTTTAAATATAAACTATAATATATATTCACCGTGACCAAAATCTCTAATTGATCGATCTGCAATCAAAATGAATAAAGTGCCATTTAAAACCCTTCGTTAATCACCTTGATGGCCTAACCACTCTTTAAGCCATCATTAACCCTTATACCTCCACACTTAAGTGCCCACCGAGCTCCCCATTAGCCTTCGTGCAGCTTCCCCACCCGATCATTGTGCGATCACTTCCTACCACATCTGACAGCCCTTATCCATATCGGGCCAACCCATCTGCTAAACGATACCCGCCCAAAAAGGTGGTTTTCCACCTGGCCCCCGATGCTACGTGTCATTCAATAAGTGGAATTGGGCGGCATGTCCCCAATACCACCAAGCACCCAAAAGTGGTGCGATAGAAACCATTTACTGCCCACCCGCTACACGACAAAACAATCACTATTCACCTCGTACCCGCCAAAATTGACTTTTTCCCATAAAGCCAAAAAAGCCCCAAATCATTTGTTTTCAATGGAATTTTGACTGTAAAACTCTATTTGCATGCACGCCACCTACGAATGTCGAAGTCATCAACCCACATTCAGTTTCATTCCAAAGACGCCTCAGAGCACCCAATTTGCTTTCCAACCTACACAGAGCCCTTTCGACCATTTGTAGTTACCAGCCGCCCTGTTTAGAGCCATTTTACCTCATTTCTAGGTATTTAAGCCACACACCGAAAACCCTGTCAATTTCAAAGAAAACCAATGATTGAGTAGTCTTAGTTCAGTTTAAATTTAATTAAGGAATCTTAACCAACCTAAGCATACTCTATGCTAAACCACCATTGCCCTAAAAACACTACAAATTACCTCCCCCATTCTCAAATCCACAAGAACTTAGAATGGCTGCCCTATCGCCATGGATGTGAGACCCATATCTACACCCCACTTGGACCTGGACAACCTCCCCCTAGCTAATAGGGATTTGCAGATAAAGGACACCTCTGTCCATGAATCCCCGCTCAAAGTACACTACCAAAGTAGGGATAGATATTTGAACCAAGCTGATGAAATTGGTCTGTGGGAGTCCAATTTTCCTAAGTACCAGTTCCCCAAAGTCCACATTTTCCCAGAAATTGTACATTATTGTCATGCCAACTACGTCCCCAGTCAAAGAGTAGTCATGTCCCCCAACCAAGCCATACTTTTCACTATCACTGCTGAATCTATAAATGAGATGCTACAACTCCAGCCTGGCCAAAACTTGACTCCCCTCTCCATTGGAGACCTGTTGGACTTATATCCCAAACTCAGCCCTGCAATATTGGCCCATATAATCCAAACCTTCATTGTAGAAGAGAAGTATACCCCCAAATACCCCCCTCCATATGTAGCAACTTTATTTTCTCCTTAGGGAAGAAGTATTATGGATATGATATCTAGTGTCCTGGGTTATACCACCAATGAATATATTGATGAGATTATTTTAGCCTTCATGTCCATATACACTCTAGGACAGCCTCCTGTTGTCATATATGACTATGCTCAGTTCATAGCTACCAGGATGCATGAACAATTCCTCAAAATGAGTAATGAGAAAGTCTTCAAATACTCCTCGGTCTTGTATCACCTTTTCCTATATTACCAGTCAGACAAATTCCCACTTATCTTGCAAAAATTGGACACCAAGGGCCAACCAAGATCAATTATCTTCTGGACCCCATTGATTCATCAACATCTATCCCTCTATTCATATAATGAATTCATAGATTCCTTTGTCCACCCTGTGATGACCATGCTTAGTGGAACCCCTCCACCAAGAATCAGTCCTAATATTAGGAGAGTCCTTCATCTAAACATCAATCATCAGGTGGGAGATTGGTATTTGTACCAAAACCACATTGAAATCAAGATTTATGGTTATGAACTAGCCCCATACAAACTACCTAAATACTTCCCAATGAGGTTATTTTCCCTGGAGTACTACAGGCAGACAGTAAATTCAGTTGAGGCAAACTTTTTTAAAGCCAAAAAGAAATCCTAGCTCAAGATCAAAGACCAATTGGGTCCTTTTATTTGTAATAGCAGAGAAGCTGGAAAGGAGGAAGACCTAATTCTTCAAAGAATAAAACTAAAATAGAGCTTCATATGGAGATATGATCCATTGGATTTCATCTACAAAAGAAGGCAGAAAAACAAGATGGCTCCCTATATCCACCACCGCATCATTGAGATAGAAAAGTATGCCAACCAATTGCAATGGGTGGAAAACACTTTAGAGGATAGGGATAATACTGAAGTTGCTGAGGAAAACACATTAATAGATCTGGAAAAACAACTTGATGAGGATTCTTTCCTGCAGGTGCCAGAACAGTTAGATAGGCTAGAACAATCAGATAGGCCAGATCAGTCAACCAGAACAGAACAATGAAAAGAACCAGCAACTACTTCAAGTGCCCATCCAGTCATGAAAACTCCTCATAATGAGGAGAAGGTCCCAAAAAGGAACAGAGAAGGGGCTTCCACTTCAAGAATGCCTACTTCTGATGTACATCAAGCGTCAAACAAAAGGCAAAAGCCCAATCTAGCCTCTGAGCAAGAGTTCATTGATGACTCAATTGAGGTCACCAACACAAAGGTTGAAAGACGCAGGCTCTCCACTCCATTTGGGAGTATGCATGAGCCCTCCACATCACAAACTCAGATATTGATGAGGTAGCAAAGTGTTGAGGTATCTTCCTTTAGAATGCCTACAGATAAATATCAAGACATAAAGGAAAGATACAAAGAGATCAAAGCTAGGAATGAGAGGCTTAAAGCCCAAACATATGCGCAGTATCTGAAAATGACCCCCACTAATCAAACAATGCTAATTTCAACCTTTGATATCAAAGAGGGGAAAATGCAGATGACATTTATCAAGCCAACCACTCGACAGCCAAGAGCAACATCACATTTCAAAAAAGTGGACTTTGAAGTACTGGCAAGGGATATTCATCCCATTAACCAGATTGAACTGCACAATCAAACAAGGGAGATGATATACTCCACATTAACAGGGAAGGCCATTGCTGCCCAACAATTACAGAACTCCCTAAACAATATATCAACCCAATTTCAGTTGGAGAAGGCCTCCTCACAAGCCAAGGATAATAGAATCAAGTCCTTAGAGGACCTAGTGATAAAAATGGGACACGATCCCAAAGATGTAAAAGCTACAGAGTAGCTAATTAAAAAGAAAAATTATGACATTGCTACACTCAAGAAGCAACTAAAGATACCCCAACTGCATCACCCACAAACACAAGAAGCCCTAGAAGCACAAAAAGGACATGAAGAGCTCATGGACTTGGTCCTAAAATTGAACGATTAACTCAAGGAGACAGAGAAGGAGTTGGACACTTTAATTCAATCGAAGCAAAGTGACTTGGCCACAACTTCTAGAACTGTCATCCCCACAGTTTCTATAGTAGTTCCTTCCACATTGGCAGCATCATTGGCACCAACAGCTCCACCTGCCACAGCATTGCCAGTAACAGCAGAGTCTACAACAACAACATGTACACAGGGAGAGAAAGCAACAGAATTAGTAAAATCCATGGAAGAGATGTCTATCCAGGCTACAGAGATGAAGAGACTAAAGGAAAAGGCAGCAAGTTTGGAAACTAATTGTAAACTTGCCCAACTCTAGGAAAAGAAGAAACACAAAAGGCACTAAGAATGGGTGAGAGAATCAAAATCCTGGAGAAGGATTTAACACTATAGAAACCACTGGGAAAAACCAAAGAAATGCTCTGGACCAATATCATTGACTCTGTCAATGATATTTGGCCATCAATTCAAGTTATATTTGAGCAGACAGAATTAGTGAATATAGCTACTAAAGATATCCAAAAAGTAAAGGAAGAACTGGGGAATAAAATAGAGGATACCAATCGACTCATCCACTTTCTAAACAGCAAGAATAGATATGAGCTCCATGAGCTTAACATAGAAGATAGGACTGAGGCCATTCTGGAGATTAGGAAGGTTCTTTCCAAAAGAAACCTTATGCTTAACTTAGAAGAAAAGTGCCATAACATACAGGTAGCCATTGAGAGATTCATGGCTAAGTTTCAGATTTTTAGGGAGAAAGGTCTTCCCAATCCTATGGTCATCAATGACAAGCTCATGTCTCAGCTGGACTATGGATATATATTAAGAAAATTGGCTAAGGAACACGCAATTTCTTCTGCAATTAAAGCCCTACCAACAAGGAAAGTGTTATATGACACATTGGAGAACTTGTTTTTTCTATAGCAAGAGGTGAAACACTTGTTCCGCACCAAGCCAAATTTTACAAAGTACACAAAGGAAGATGAAATTTACAGAAGTATGATGAGTGTAAAATTACCTAATGCAGAATGGTGGCAAAATATGACAAATTTATTATAATAAATTTACACTAGGAAGTTACTGTATAGTAAATGAAGGAAATCAGTTAAAACAGCTAAAATCAGAGTAGCAGGGTCAAAGGGTAGCAGGGTCAAAGAGTATCAGTTGAAAGATAAAAGTGAAGAAGATGCCGGCGTATAAATGCTACAAATATCAACCAGCTTAAAGGGCTCCAACTTAACTAAAAACAGCCAGCAACACCACAATAAAAGGGATAGCATGAAGCAGTTCAACATATGTCTCTATCTGCATGCAAGAAGCTATTTTTATTCCTTAGATTAAGTCTCAAGTTGTTTTGAGATATTTTGTAAATATTTTGTATATATACTTCATATTTCGAAGTATTAGGTGTGGATTCTTATACTTTCAATAGAATTTTGTTCAAAGACTATAAAAAGCTTTTGTATCACTGACTGGGCCAGCAAGCTGGATTTATAAATAAAGAGCAGATATTTCAAGGGATTCATGGGTAAAGCGGAGTACAAATGAGTAATTTTCTTATGTTGTTTTATCTCTCTTAAATTTGTTTCAAAATCTTAAATGTTTCAGAAGTCTGAATGTTCAACTTGAATATTATTTCAGAGTCTTACTGTTATACATTCTTAATGTTTTCTCTAAAACTATCTTAGCTAGGGAATTCTTAACTGCTCCTTAGCTTCTGTAGTTTCTCCTCTGGTCTATAGTAAAGGATTCTTAATTGCTCTTTACTCATGATTCACTGATGTTCCCCCATCTTAGCCTCAGTCTTAGGATTCTTGATTGCCCTCTCACCCCCGTTAAGACTCATTTCACCATTTAATCTGTTAGGATATTCTGACACATAGGAAATAGTTAAGTTCAACTTGGCCTAGTATAGAGTTAGGTATAGAGTTAGGTAAAGTGTGTTTCTTTACCGTTGTACATTTTGTAACTTACAATCCGACGGTCACGATATTTAGTGATCCGACGGTTCATTCTCTCCTCGGTATTACCGACACTTGATCCGTGGCTTGACACCCGATTGGTCCATGAATTCTATTTAAAGCGCATGGAGGGTCATTTGCAGGTTCACCGTGCATGAGAGAAGCTTATGTAAATTTTCATTCTTTTATTAATAAATTGCCTGTAGTAGCCACGTTGGCACAGGCCGTGGACTGTTTCCCTCTCTGAGGGTTTTAACCACGTCAAAATACTGGTGTATTGATCTGTGATCTGTTTATGAGCGGTGTCCTTTTGGTGTTTTGTCTGAGGAACTTACCCTGTATATTCCTACATGGTATCAGAGCTATTTGAGGGTCGCATCCGTTGTTGATCCAAATCTGAAGCCGGTAGAACTGCATGCGACTGCCATCTCCTAGATCTGTTCTTTCTGATTGCTTTCGGTCCGATAGGATTGCTCTATTGTGTTGGGAGCATCAGTTCCAGTGAGGAACCCCTTTCGTTTCACGCGAAAAGGTTTCCGGTAGCCTTAGCTACGTCATTTTTTAGATTTGGAGGTATACAGTGTTTATTTGCAGTTTACTGTTATTTTCTCTCTGTTTATTTCGGTTTCGGTTTATTTAGCTCTTTTTATTACCGGATCTATACCTTTCATTTCTGCGTATTCTCTTTGCCCTGCGACTCTGTGCAATCTGGGCAAATCAGAAACAGAAAGGAAGGATTTTTCTCATGCGTATGCTCCTTTCCCTGCACCTTAGTGTGATCTCGGAAAATCAGAAACATTGAGGAAAATATTTAGTTTCCGGGTAAAGATAACTTTAAGCTGTAAGGCTTGTTTTTTTCGCATGCCCATGTTGGGTTTTGTGTTTTTGTTTTGTAGGGAGAAAAAGAGCTTTCTCAAGCAAGCACGCAATCCAAAGCATCTGTGACTAAAAGAAAACAAAGCCTCTCTCTCTCTCTTGGTTCAAAGCTAATTTAAGAGAGTAGAGGTCTTGGGTCCAAATCTCTTTTTTTTTTTAAAAGGAGAGTTTTTTTCATTTTTGCACATTCCCGCACTTTGTCGGCGCCTTCATAAACTTTTTTTAAAAAGGTCATAACTTCTTCATCCGGAAGCCGTTTTCAGAGCCGTTTTTTTTTAACCAGCCTAATTTTTCGAGCTCTTTCCATTGGAACACTTAGTTTCAGCATATATAGCTTCATTTTCTGTTAAAATGGAAAGTCCATGCCAAGTTATTCTTGACAGCACCAACTACTTCTAATGGTGGTCCTACATTGTGGATTTACTTAGAATTAAAGGTCTTTACCGAATAGCCTCAGGCCAAGAAACCAAGACGAAAGATGAAGAGAAAACATCCAAATGGGAAAATAGGCAAGATCAAGCACGTGGGTTGATAGGGATGTCTATCTCTCCCGATTTTAGATTCCATATTGCTGAACTTGATACTCCTGATAAAGCAATGGAGCAGCTTACTAAAGTTTTTGGAATAAAAAATGAACTTAGAGCCCATTACCTTGAAAATGAGTTGCTTACATTAAACCCCAATGATTTTTCTTGCATTGAAGATTTCTTGTCCAAGTTCAAGACCATTAGACTTCTCTTGGAAGGTGTTAAAGTTAAGAAAGAAGACAATGCCCTTATCTATTGCATTCTTACTAAGTTGGGACCAGCCTACTCTGTGTTTGTTTCCACCTTCCATTCTACAAGAGAAGCCTTCATTTCTCAAGGACATGACTACAAGCCCCCTTCCTTTGATGCTTTTTGTGATTCTTTAATAAGAGAACAAGAAAAACTCTTACACCTTGGTCTTCTTAATCTTGGAAACTCTTCCAAGAAAGCCTTAGCCGCCCAGCAGCAACCAAATTTAAAGAATCCTAAGAAGTCATATCCTAAAAAGAATGGTCCTAAACCAAACAAGGGTCCTAAGCAAACTCAGCCTCAAAATGAAATATCACTTCAGCAAAATGATAAGACCAATAAAAACAAATGGAAGAAGACTGATAGACATTGTAACTTTTGTAATCAAGATGGCCACTTAGAATCTAAATGCTTTAAGAAGATGGAAGCCTTGGAAGCCGCAATGAAAAAACATAACATCCATGTGGAGCATTCTTCTACTTCAACTTCAACCTCATCTTCAGGAATGGCACTTTCTTCATGTCGTTGTCAATCATCTCAGTCTGGTTATGCATTAAATGTATCTTCTTCTTCTCATTCTCATGAGCGGCTCATTGATTCTGGAGTCTCTTATCACATGGCCAAAAACAAAGCCACGTTTTCTTCTTTAAATGATTGTAACACCAAAAATATATATGTTGGTGATGACAGATCTCTTAATATTGTAGGGACTGGAACTGTTCATCTAGACAATGGTCAGTTTAATGATGTATTATGTGTTCCAACCTTATCCTGCAACCTTCTATCTGTATATCAGATAACTCATTCAGGCGAAGGTAAAATTATTGAATTTTCACCTCGTGATGTTGTAATCAAGGATCTAAGAGATCCTAAACAGATTCTAGCTACTAGTATTGATGATGATTCCACAAGGTTGTATGAGTTTCACAACTTTGGGTCATCAAATCTTCCCTCAGTATTTGTTGTTCATAATGATGAAGTGAGCAAACTTTGGCATGAGCAATTTAGTCACTTAAACTATCGCTCCCTTCAGAATCTATGTAAAGAAAATATGGTGACAGGCCTTCCAATGGTATCTTGCAGAGATGGTGTTTGTTCCGGATGTGTACTCGGAAAACATCATCGTGAAAGTTTTGAAAAACGTGCCTCTTGGCACGCCTCGGCCCCTCTACAACTTGTGCATAGTGATTTATGTGGTCCACTTCCAGTTGTTTCCTTCTCTGGCTACAAGTATTTCTTAACTTTCATTGATGATTTCTCCAGACGCACTTGGGTATACTTCTTAAAACTCAAGAGTGAACTATTTAAAAAATTCTTGGCCTTTAAGGCCTTTGTTGAAAAACAATCTGGACATCAAATTCTTAAGCTAAGATCAGATAATGGCAGAGAATATGTTAAAAACGACTTCATCAACCTTTGCACTGAGCATGGAATCCAAATGCAACATACTGTTCCATATACTCCACAACAAAAATGGTGTAGCTGAAAGGAAGAATCGCACCTTAAAGGAAATGGCTAATTGTATGCTTCAATCTAAAGAACTTAGTCTTAACTATTGGACAGAAGCAATTAACTGTGCAAATTACATACTAAATCGCACTCCTACTAAGGCTTTAAAGAATATCACTCCAGAAGAAGCATGGAGCTCCATTAAACCAGATGTAAGTCACTTTCGTGTTTTGGAAGTGAAGCATGGGCCCATATTCCAGATGAAAAGCATAAAGCTTTAGAACCTAAGAGTGAGAAATGTACTTTTGTTGGATATTCTGAAGATGTAAAAGGTTATAGACTTATTCCATTTAAGTCCAAAAATGTTATCATTAGAAGAGATGTAACATTTGATGAAAATAAATCGGCCTGCGAGCCTAGTCCGGCGGATGTGCCACCTCTTCCTATCTCTTCTACTTTTGAAAACATTTCTTCTTTCAGATGATGAAAGTGAGGATGATAATCCTCCACCACCTTCTCAGGATCATCCTTCAACTCCTTCAGCTCCTTCAGCTCCTTCACTTCCAAGATGGGTCCGCACTACTCGGGATGCAGCAGGTGATCTTGCCGGTGATGCTACAGATCAACGACGTACACGTTCTCAGTTTGAAAGAGCCTCTTCTTTACTGGCTCAAGCTCCAGTAAATCATGATCCTGACACTTTTGCAGAAGCTTCAGGCAATCCACATTGGGAAGCAGCTATGAATGAAGAATATCATTCATTGTTGGCAAATGATACATGGGATCTTGTTCCTCTACCAAAGGGACGCAAACTTGTTAGATGCAAATGGGTTTACAGAACCAAGTATGGACCAGATGGGAAAGTTGATAAACATAAAGCTCGACTTGTTGCCAAGGGATTTTCACAAGTTGAAGGCATTGACTACACTGAAACCTTCTCCCCTGTTGCCAAAATGAACTCTGGCCGCCTTGTTCTTTCCCTTACTGCCTCTTTAAATGGGAAGTCCATCAGATGGATGTTAAATCCGCCTTCTTGCATGGGGACTTGCATGAAGAAATCTACATGGAACAACCCATTGGTTTTATACAAACAGACCTCCAGCCTTGTATGTCGGCTTAAGAAATCCCTTTATGGTCTCAAGCAAGCTCCTCGGCTTGGTATGCCAAAATGGATAGCTTTCTTTTAGAATCTGGCTTTTCTAGGTGTCATTCTGACAATACTGTCTACACCAAGAAAGTGGGCAAGTCTCTTATCATTCCTGTTCTTTATGTTGATGATCTTATCCTCACTGGTAGTGATCCCAACCTTATCAACCATGTGAAGTCCAGCCTTAAAAAGAAGTTTGAAATGACAGACTTAGGACACTTACATTATTTTCTCGGTCTTCAAGTCTTGCAATCCAAGGAAGGTATTTTCCTCTCCCAATCCAAGTATGCATGTGATATTCTACGCCATTTTCACATGGAAGAATGTAAGCCAACCCCTTCTCCCTTTCAGTCTGGAGTCAAACTTTCAGTCTCTTCTACTTCTCCTGAAGTTGATGCTACCTTATACCGTCAACTTGTAGGAAAACTCTTGTATTTAACCCATACTCGTCCTGACCTTTCCTTTGTTGTTGGCCTTGTTGCTCGTTTTATGCAAAACCCCCGTGAAAGTCATTGGAAAGCAGCTAAAAGAATACTTCGTTATGTTCGAGTTACAGTACAGTTTGGGATTCATTACAGTGCCAAAGCAGCTCCTCTATTAGTTGGTTTCACTGATTCTGATTGGGCTGGTGACCCTGATGATCGGAAGTCTACTGCCGGTTATGTCTTCACTCTTGGTTCAGGACTTATTACATGGGCTTGTAAGAAACAGGCTGCCATTTCTCTTTCGTCAGCAGAAGCAGAGTATCGTGGTGCCGTGGAAGCTAGTAAGGAAGCCTTGTGGCTTCGTCAGATCCTATCAGAATTTGGCTTG
>APFE031329805.1:8195-42236 GCA_000404065.3 Pinus taeda
AGCCCAGTATCATGTGTAACCTTGTTTGTCCATCGTCAAAGTTGATTTTTTCTCATGTCACGCCAAATTAAAAATAATAATAATAATAACAATTATACAAAATATTTAAATAATGTCGGTTCGTAAAAAAAATTACACATAAAGAAGAAATATTATACATAAACAAAAGTATTTTAAACTTTGTTTCTTTTAAATTACACACTGAGGCATTCACCCTCCCAATCAAGGAAGGAAGGAGATTGGGACTAATCCCTACCTCCCTCCACGCAATTGTGGCGACACAAAGAAGCGTGGAAATTTTGAGTTAAGTTGATGATGTTGAGGTTTTATAAGATAACCATTTTGATTATGAAATTTGAATAAAATATTTAAAAAACCTCATAGTTGAACATGATTAATCGACTCGCACATGTAAATGGTTGATCTCTGTTTTTTATGTTATAAATTTAATGTGCTCTGTCATTGATTTCTAAAGAAAGTTCTAGTAATTACCCCGAGTTAAAAGTTCATGTAATAAAAGTTAATATAGGTAAAATAAGACCAACTTCAAGGGACACTTATTCGAAGCTTAATGTTGGGAAAAATGTCCTAGTGGACACCACTTGTTATGTATTATGGCTAAGGGAAATTGGAAAAGGCAATGGAAAAGGCTTTGAAAAGGCAAAAGGTATTATTGGCACTTTAGTTATGAAAATAAAGGAAAATAAGAGAAAAGGGAGGTGAAAGGTCACAAATTGCATGCGAGGAGGAAATTGTAGGAAAATTAATGATAAATGAAGAAATTAGAGGCATCAATAATAAAAAAACATGAGAACATCAATTATTAGTATTTTGTTAGTTCATTTTCAGAATTGGTTTTGAGAGAGGAGAAGAGCACCAAGAGGTGAAGGAAAGAAAGCAAGCAAAGGAAGGAAAAGGGAGGAAAAAGAAAGCAAGGATCAAGCAAGGAAAGGTTGGATCAAGCATCTTTAGTAGGAATGCTTGTAGGTAACAGGTTGAATGTATGATTTCCTAGCTAGTTTTGGCATGCATGGTGTGTGCACTTGCGTATTTGATTTCAATGTTGTCGGTGGCATGGGTTTTTCTGGGTTTTGACAGTGGTTTTTAGCCTTGCCTTGCCATTTTTGGATAGCAATGGTGTGATGGGATTCTCTCTCAATTGAGCTCTGGATTTCTAGAAGGTTTCTTATCCAAGTGCGGTGGTCTCAAGAAAATATGAAAGGTTTCGGGTGGAGATGGTCTTCTTTGGAAATTCCTCAACAGGTGGGTGGAGACAGGAAAATTACTCAAGGGATTGTGAATGAATTTTGAGGCATCTAAGGTGGATTTGGTTTTGTGATCTCGGGACCAGTTTACTTGAGATCACGGTATATTGAGGTTGGAGGTGGTTTAACCTCTCAATTCCCTTGGTTTTTGATGGATTGGTTTATCCCATGAGATCCCACATTCATGCTTGGAATATGGCCGAGGGTCATTGGATGAAGGAAAGATTTGGTTCCACCCAATCGATTGTCAGGTGGTACATGGAAGTCCCTGACTTGCTTGTATTTTTCATATGCTTAATAAGAGCTAAGTTTCTCTTATATTTGATAAGTAAATTTACTTGTTATTATGTGCCTTTAATGGTTGTTCTATCATTGTTATCTATTTGGTTATATGTCAGATCTAAGTATGGCTCTTATCACATTTCATTCAATTTTAATGAATGCATAACCTAATTGGTGTTATGATAAATATCGTGAGAAGGCATAAATCATTCTAGTTAAACTTCATATAAATTTTCAAATCATTATGCTCAGATATGCATTGATCACCTATAGGTCATATGTCCATCATATGTTTGATGGAATATTAGTCCTAGTTTAGAGTAATCAGGTCAAGTTATGGTTTAAATTTTGGTTTGGAAGACTTGCTTCCATGTGATTCATCATTTCTGGAAGTTTCATAGAGTTCTGGGCAGGGGCCTAAGTCTTGGCCCTGAAAAAGTGGCTCATAATTCGAGGTCACTATGATAGAACTAACTTAAAAAGTCCACAATCGCTTGGAATAAATCCTATGGGAGTGATTGGAGGGTTACAACCACTTGGAGGCTTTGGAAAGGGAGAGATTGAGTCTTTAGGTCTATGAAGCAGAGAGTTAACTCAGAGGTTGGACATTTGGAGGGGTTGGGTTACTCCTGGAAGTCTTGTGGCACCCGAGGGAAGTCAGTAAGGTCTTAAGTTTTCAACTCCATTTCCTTAAGGTCATATAGGAGGTTCAGTCTTTTCATAGTGACCCTAACCTCATGTTTACCTTGGGTAAGCTGATAAAATTGGGTAAATGTGGGAAGAGGTGGTTACATTAGAGATCCCATAATTGAAAATTGATATCTCCTACCTTTGTTTACCTCTTGTTGATAGTGTTGGACCCGCCAACATTTAGGGGATCTCCCTAGTATGACATCCCAACTAGACCTCACACTATTTGGTGTAGGATTCTCATCTGGCATGATGGCTTCGTTGCAATTATCTTAAAGAAATGCCTTAGATATTTCTTGTTAGCACATGAGAGTGGTATTCTTAGTCTTCAAACAACGAGGTTTGTGTGCATGGTGAGTTCTTAGTGTAACTTATGTGTAATTTCTTTCACTATAGAAGGAGAGGGTGAGAGTGAGTCTTGGGTTGAAAGGGAATAGTCCCAACTTGGCTAGAGAAACACAACGCAATAGGATTTATCAAACTTCTAATGGAGTATTCCACACGGATGTGGCAGTCACAAACAATAACTGAACATATAACATGCACAACACCCAGTAGAATAGTCCACACAAATGTGACAGTCATTATAACAAGTTTACAAGAATGAATTTGTCAAGTATCAGACAGAGTAGTCCACATGGGCGAGACAATGATAGAAACTGATACAACACATTTCCAACAACATATGCACTAAAACAACTAAAATAGTTCAACTATCTTAGTACAAGTTAAAGCAACATGCATCACAAACATCCAAAGAATAGTCTTACAAGCGAATACAATACATATGTGAAAATGTGTTGGCATGTTAACAGGCTTCTGAATTAAGTGAAAGTTCCAAGAGAAATTTGTACACCATACATCACTAACCCCAATAGTCGGGCATTGGAGCCACTACTCTCTCCTCAAAGAAAAATGACTATAGACTCTCAAGGATATGTGGGAGGAGCCAAGGTGAAAATTATTTTGCATGTACAAATGAGGGGTATATATAGCCAAGGGTGAACTTGACCCTTGTGACTCTTCGACTTCCCTCATGATTTCTTGACTTACATGACTCTTCAACTGAAATGACTCTTCAATTTTGTATGTGGGTCTCTTAAAATTACACGATACATTACATTGATTAGAGCAGTATGGACCACAGTAGTGATGTGGCCAAGACGACTCATGACATGACTCGACATGACACTACCGGTATGTTCATGCTGATGGTGGTGTCCATGTCGAGTTGTTATGCTATTGAGTGATGAGTGTGCTCTTGGTGTATCATAGCTTTACCTCCTCATAAGAAGGTGTGTGGAGTCTTTGATGGTCTTTTTGTTCACTTTATGTTGATGTTCATGTATCCCCTTCGCTGGTAGTTGGCATGCTTCATGTGTTCATTCATTCGCAAACAAGTTTCCCAGTATGCGCTCCTTATTCATCCCATTCGTCGTCGCATCATGTTTCATCCATGTTCCTATCTCCGCCATCACTCATGAAGTAGTGACATCAAATCCAAAAATCCCTAGTCTACGATGATGCATCATATTTTTATTTCAGGTGCAGGCAACTGGGAGAGAGGACAAGGCTCTGAAACTACACATAGCATACTTTAGGTCGGGATGTGAGGCTCGAGGGGAACTGTTGGGAAAAACTACAGAGAGGTCACTGAGAAGTTGGGTTGAGAAGTATAGGACATTCAATGACATCTATGGGATCTGGCTCAGCTGGGAGGTAGAATTGCATAATATTTCCAAGGAAGGCAGTGCAAGAAGCAGGAGGTACTAGCAGTGAAAAGTGCGCAGATTTCTAGAGGATGCCGAGATCGAGATGCGAGATCTTGCTAGACAAAACTGTGCAGATATGGGAGTAAAACATGCAGGAAATGTCTGGGCATTTTCCAAACTAAGCAGGGTGTTGAGAAGTAGGTAGACTTTCCAAGAAAACTAAACAATTTTCAGGAGGAGTGGCAAGCAAGCGGGTAGGGGGTTGTCTTACAAAAGTGCACAATTTCTAGAGACTGTGCAATGATAGGCAGTGGGTGCCTATCCCTCATGTCTGCGAAATTTCTTTAGGTATCGTAGATAGGTAAGCTGACAACTTATGCACAATTTTGGGGATGAGTGAAGCCCTAGGTCACTGCCCAAGTCAAATTCTCTGATTGACCAGCGAGAGGCTTGATGGATAGGCTTGTAGGACTGAGATAGCTTCTTGGGAAACTTTTGTGTTGTTCTGGATGATAGTCACTAAGATTGATTCCAGTATTGCATAGTGCAGATTGTCTGTAGGGTAGCCTCAAGCTCTGCTTAATTCTAGGCAACAGTGCTCGGTCACTAAGGGCTGAGACTACGTAGTGCAACTTAGTGGAGGTCCATTGATGGAGGGTGGCACGGTCGATAGAACTCATGTATACATGACCTTATGAACACACACTCAACATGACTTGACGACAAGACACCTCAAACCAACAAGACAACATATGCTCAGTGTGACTAACTAAAGGTTGAGAGTGAGAAGTTCGACAGTTGAGATAGTTCATTGAACGATTTTGATGAAACTTACATGACATTTCATACAAATTTGTGTGCGAGTGTGATGGATGCTTACATAGCGAACATAACTTGTACACACAAAGGTAGACCTTGAACATAGCCATAAAAAGACGACAAGAATGACATTGCAACCAACATGCTAAAAGATTACCGGTGAACAATCAAGAAAATAGGGCGTAAAGACTCGACACAAGCTCATGAGATGAGCCTACATGTTTGCAATCATCAAGGAAAAACCAAGGAAGGCTTCGAAATTAGATGTAGGCCAAAATTTTGGAGGGTGTTGTAGCTGCTACAACACTTGGTGACACATTAGTTGAATACCACCTTCTCTGTTTTGGTTCATTAACAACATAGGGCCTTGGTCTATTAGGGAGTATTGAATCATTGTATAAGTTACTTAGGTTTCCCTGCTTACCCCATGGAAAGGCATGGTTCGCCTTTTTCCAACTCCATAAAACACAACAATCAATTTTAGATTGATCACAGTGTTTCAAAATTGGAAAGGGTAATTTGTCTCATGAGTTTAAAATTTTCAGAGTATAAGTTTTCATGTATGGTGTTTCTACGCTGCCAACAGTGATGGAAATTACTCGAACAAAGTCATGCAATAACACATGCATTTCTCCACTGTCATCGAGCCTAGTCAGTACCCCAATGGAGTTGTATACTTCACCTCCCCGCATAGGAAGCCTTTGTCTTCTTTCGCCTTTTTATTTTTTGAAAAGAGGACTGTGCATATGCACTTATTTATTTTTGGGGTGGAAGATGGATCCCAACTTATTGAGAGCATAAGAGATTTTTCCTTCAAAGAAGCATGTAAGACCTCTGATTTAAGTTTTCTCATTTAGATTTTTCCCTTCTCCGTTTCTACTACTGTGGACACAGGTTCATGGTTGAACCAAAGCTTCCCTTACAAATGGCTCGTATTTTCTATCAAGACTTCATCGGCCAAAGTTTATAACCAAGCACAAAGAAGACGGACATAGGACTAGCCAAGTTCTCCAGTGTCACAAGACTCTTTGGATCTCATCCACATACTCATTCAAAATCCAAAACTTAGTAGATGTCAGCACCTATTAGAAAAACAAAAAATAGCATGATATTAAGCAAACAAAATAAAGCAAAGGAAAAATAGCAAGCAAAGTGAGAAGACAACAACCATTAAACATTCACCAAGGTTGATTCCAAGATTGCATAGTGTAGACTATCTGGAGGGCAACCTCAAGCTCTACATAATTATGGGCAACAGTGCTTGGTCACTAAGGGCTAAGACTGCATAGTGAAACTTAGTGGAGGTCCATTGATGGAGGGTGGTACAGTCAACAGATCTTCGGAAAAATGTTTAAGTGTGTGAGAAAGTGAACTCATGTATACATGACCTTGTGAACACACACTCAACATGACTCGACAACAAGACACCTCAAACCAACAAGACAACATATGCTTAGTGTGACTAACTAAAGGGTGAGAGCGACAAGTTTGACACTTGAGATAGATCATTGAACGACTGTGACGACACTTGCATGACATTTCATACAACTTTGTGTGTGAGTGTGATGGATGCTTAAATAGCAAACATAACTTGTACACACAAAGGCAGACCTTGAACATAGCCATAAAAAGACCACAAGCGTGACATTGCAACCAACATGCTAAAATCTTACTGGTGAATGGTCAAGAGAAGAGGGTGTAAAGACTCAGCACAATCTCATGAGATGAGCCTACATGTTTGCAATCATAAAGGAAAAACCAAGGAAGGCTTCAAAATTGGATGCAGGCCAAAATTTTGGAGGGTGTTGCAACCACTAAAACACTTAGTGACACACTAGTTGAATACCACCTTCTCTGTTTCAGTTCATTGTCAACACATGGCCTTGGTCTATCAGGGAGTATTGAATAATTGTGCAACTTACTTAGGTTTCCCCACTTACCCCATGGAAAGGCATGGTTCACCTTTTTCCAACTCTATAAAACACAACAATCAGTTTCAGCTTGATCACAGTGTTTCAAAACTGGAAAGGGTAGTTTGGCTCACGATTTTAAAATTTTCAGAGTATAAGTTTTCATCTCTAGTGTTTCTACACTACCAACAGGCATGGACATTACCCCGACAGAGTCACGCAAGAACACACACATTTCTCCACTGTCATCGAGCCTAGTCAGTACCCCGATTGAGTTGTATATTTCACCTCTCCGTGCAGGAAGCCTTTGTCTTCTTTCGCCTTTTTATTTTTTGAAAAAAGGACTGTGCGTATGCTTATTTATTTTTTGGGTGGAAGATGGATCTCGACTTATTGACAGCATAAGAGGTTTTTCCTTGAGAGAAGCATGTAAGACCTTTGATTTAGGTTTTCTCGTTTAGATTTTTCCCTTCTCCATTTCTACTAGTTGTATGAGCTTGAACACATAAAGAAGAAGACTAAGTATAGGCATGAGGTTTTCGAGTGTGGGCACAGGTTCATGATTGAACCAGAGCTTCCCTTATAGATGGCTCATATTTTCTGTCAAGAATTCATCGGCCAAAGTTTATAACCAAGCACAAAGAAGACAAACATAGGACTAGCCAAGTGCTCCAGTGTCACAAGACTCTTTGGATCTCATCCACATACTCATTCAAAATCCAGAACTCAATAGATGTCAGCACCTATTAGCAAAACAAAAAATAGCATGATAGTAAGCAAACAAAATAAAGCGAAGGAAAAATAGCAAAGCAAAGTGAGAATACAACAACCATTAAACAGACTATGTACATGGTGTGGGGTGCAACCCCGGGTTACTGAAAATAATTCTTTACATCTTGGTCTTTGACAGGAAGGTTGTCAATCCTCATATCAAGTGATTGCAGGTGATACATGTGTGGGCTAAGCTTTTCTTGAACAGTGTAAGGACCAATCTAGAGGGACTTGAAAATCGTATTTTTTCCTTTGTCTTCATGGGGTTTTTCCCATTTCAAGGCTAATTCATGCACATCAAAGTTAGCATTCCCTGCAGACTTCTTTTTGAACCATCATCCTTTCTTCCTACAACATGTGAAGTGTATCCATCCTACGCTGAACTATCAAACAAGGCTTTCCTTGGGATTCTTGGGACAATTGGAGAGCAGGCAAGTAGATGTTTGGTGGGAAGATGGCTTATTTCCCATTAACCAGAAAGTATGGAGAAGTGTTCAGAGAGGGTTTGGGTGTTACATGGTCAGCCCATAAGGCATTCATCAAGGCAGAGTGTCAGTTATGCTGTTTAGAGTAAATGGTATTATTGATAATGCGGATAAGGTTTTTAATTGTAAATTCAATAAGAACATTTCCCTACAGGTAGTAGTTAGCTGAGTTTTTAAGAACGATACCATATTGCAATGAAAAATCATAAAGCTTTAAAGACAAAAAGTAAGTTTCAATGTCAAAAACAAGTGATATCGAACCGCCTAATTATGAGATGATTTTCTATTGAAGGAAGTTAATGACTTCTTGGTCATTCATTTGCTTAAGCAAAACTGCTTCTATCTAATGCGTGAAGTAATTTGTCATTGTCATGATGTAGTGGTGTCTTTTTGCTGAATGTGGGAAGATTTCCCCAATGATGTCTAAGCCCCACTATTGAAATGGTTCAGTCACTGCAACAAGGTGCAGTGGGGCTGTTGGCCTTCGTGTTCCATTGGTGCATCACTAACAAGCTGGGAACTTGTGGGCATAAGCATGTACATCCTTGAATAATGTGGGCCAGTAGAAACTAGATTGCATGAATTTGTGTGCAGTGGTGTTTCCCATGAAGTGGCCCTCGGCTGGTCCATCATGAAGATCATGCAATACTTTCTCTTAATCATGTGCCTCTAAGCACCTAAACAAAATTTCTTTGTTTTGATTTCTATAAAGCACTCCGTGCACCAGCTGATAAGGTAATGCTTTGAGGCGAAGTTCCCTTTTCTATCTCATGGAAAAGTGGGAGGGTATGGTTCCATGCTCATGGTACTAGTGCACATATTCATGCCAAGATTTTCCTTATGAATTGGGTGGTTCTCGCTCTACATCATACACCTCGATTTCTTGCTCCCAACCAATGAGCTCTTCTTCTTCGTCCTTTACATGGACTGCTTCGGCTGCCAGTCTGCAAAGACCATCACCCTTGACAATGTGAATTGGATTGATGATAATATCATACTCTTGCAAGTTTTTCATCCAGTTTGCATGTCTTTCACCCATCTCTTGTTGAACAAGCAGTGATCGGACTACTGGGTGTGGCACAAAGGTTATGCAATGATTCCTCAGCAAGTAGGGTCTAAAGTATTTCACCACCTTGTATACTAAATATGCTTATTTATCAATGGAGGGGTAGTTGAGTTCCGGTCCCTGCATGCTTGAACTCATGAAGGAGATGGTGCATTTTCTATTCAACTCATCCTTCTGAGTGAGTACCGAAACAAGTGAAGTGTCGGAGGTGAAGGTGTATAGCAAGAAATCCTTGTTAAAGTCTGGGCCATAAAGTGCAGGCACATTTGCTATAGCCTACTTGATATAGGTGAATGCGTTATTTTCCTTCTTCCTCGAATTGTAGACTGCATCCTTCTTGATCATGTCTTGCATAGGTTTCATTATCTATGCATAATCTGAGATGAACTTCCAGGGTAAGTTTATCTTTTCCAAGAAGGACTGCATGGCTTTCTTATTGGATGGGTGAGGAATCTATGTAATAATCTGAAATCACTCTGGATCAACCTTGATCCCACTTCTGGCAATGATGTGCCTGAGGAGGTTCCCCTCAAACACTGCAAATACGCTCTTCTTGGGATTCAAGGATATCCCATATTTTTGGCATCGCTCGAATATTTTATTCAGATGGTGTATGTGGTTTGATCATTTTCTAGAAAATACAGTCATGTCGTCAAGGTAAACTACTACGCTTTCTCCGATAAGTCCATGGAAGGTGATGTCCATGGTGCATTGAAAGGTTTCCCCTGTGTTCACAAGATCAAATGGCAGTTTTTTGTAGGTGAACGTAACCCACTTGGTACAAAAGGTATTTTTCAGTTTATCAGGTTTCGCTACCAAAACCTGGTTGTATCCTAAAAAACCATCGAGCAAAGGAAACATTTCCGCTCCAAATACTGTCTATAAAATATGTTCCATTAATGGAACAAGGTAATTTTCTTTGTCTGAGGCACGGTTCAGGTTTTGAATATCAACGTATAAGTGGATCTCCCCAGACTTATTATGTACAGGAACTAAGTTAGGAAACCACATAGAATGAACAAATCTATAAATTATTTGAGCATCTAACATCTTAGTCAGTTCTTTTTGTATGATGGGTTCAAGTGACAGATGTACTTTTCTCAGCTTCTGCTGAAATGGATTGAACGCTTCTTTGATCAGAATCAGATGTTGGATTATCTACGTTTCATATGTTTTCAAATCATCATATGTCCACATGAGCACATCCTGGTACTACTTGAACAAGCGGACAAAGGCTTGTCGCTCTTGCGGTGTGCACCACATACCAAGAATGATGAACTTCGGATCTTATTTTGTTCCCAAGTTGATTTGTTCATGCATCATAGTGGAACTATAGGTTTTATTGTTCTTAGGCCCTTGAAAGTAGTTCTGCAAGTCATAGAGGTTTTCGAGATATTATACACCCTTGGGGATGAGGTTGCCTTTCTTGACATCAACTACAGCTTGCAGAGACTGCTCGTGCTCATCTTCATTAATCACTATGTCCTTGAAGGCATTAGCGTTTGTCATGAAGTGTAGTATCTGTTGATCATCATAAAAATCACCTAAATTAGTTATGTTATCAGGGATAAAATTCTCAAACAAAATTTCAATAGTAAACCTATCCCTAAGCGATGTCATCCTACTAGTTGCATTAGCTAAGGCAATGACAACTTCATTACGCATTCTTGGCATAACAATGATATTGAAAGCTTGTAAGTTAGAGATCAGTCGCCATACCTCTTGTTGATAAATTTTGAGATGAGGTGATAGAGAGTGTATGGTGTTACATACCTATCATGCAACTATTTATGAATCACCTACCACTTTGTGTGCAACAACATTAAGGCTAATGGATTTTTGTAAGCTTAATACGAGTGTTCCATATTCAGCAGTCTTGTTTGTGCACTCAAACTCCAAGCGGCTTGGGATCAAGTGTTTCCTATGCTTTGGGTCTATCAAGACACACTCGGATCTAGAGCCATTATGTGTCTTTAATCCGTCAAAATACATGGTCAAAAACTTGCATGTGCACAGACCACTTGATGTGCTAGTACTACTACTACTGCTGCTACTAGTGTTACAATGTAGTGTACATGTTTCATTTCCATCAGTTGGGCAAGGAAGGAGACACAACTACTTGTCTGGTGGGGTTGGAGCTGGTTGTATGAGATAGCACACCAATTTTGTTTCCAAGAGGTAGTTTCCGAACATAAGTTTCACGAAAGCCAATAGTTCGTTCTCACCATTGATGGGAGTGACATTGTGTTTCATGTATCTCTTGGATAACACCTGGATCTGATAGATTTTCCCTGGTATGAAAGCCATAAGTGTGACCACTCTGTGGCAAAGTACCCATTCAACTTGCTGGACCAATCTCTACTAAGCAGTAAGTTGTATGCTTCTGGTATGTCCACGATGACAATGTTGATGCATTGGTGAACACGAGCGTCATGAGATAATCAGATGATCACATCCCATAGTTCACGAATGGTTGGTATGCATGTAATATCTAGTTGGATGATCCGTGCATATGTCTTGCTCCATTGTGCATTGATCTTCTTGGCAATGGAGAGTGGCATGACATTAGTGATGTGCCAGAGTCAACTAAATAGTTGTGAACATTGCAGTTAAAGATTTCAAATGAGATCAAGAAGGGAGGGAAAAAAAAGTTTTCTTCTTCCATCTGGAGTGTGTTGAGCATAGTTGTGAGTGAACCAGTAGAGGTGCTTGCTCCCTTGCTAGTAGAGGTTGTGTTGTCTGTGGATTTTTTCCCCAATGTGCACAATAGAATATCCTGTTGACCCTTGAGCTTAGCTAACTTGAACAAAGATGTTTTCACGAGTTTTCTTCATATCTTTAACAATATTGTAGTCAAGAGTGGGTAAACTCACCAATGTGTCCAGGGTTAGACCCATGTTTGTACTGTACGGCAAAGTGTTCTAAAGTTTACTTCTCATGGATGTACTCTTCTTTGCAGTTGTCTTCCTGGGCTTTCTTTGTGCTTTCTTCTTTAGGATAGATGGTGGATCAACCTTCCTCATTAGTTCAAACTTTTAGTGTAAATCCCCAAAAATAAGGGTAGCCCCGTGACTTCTGAGGTTGTACCAACCATTTTTCTTTGGGGGTCTCTTCTCTGTGTTCATTTTCTATGTTGTCAGCACACATTGATACATGTTGACCACCTGCACAACACCTGGTGCCTCATAATATGCAACATCTTCTTCATCATCTTCATCTTCCAGTTGAAACTGCGCATTGTTTACCATGTTTCTCATACCATTCTACATCAAATCCGTAACACATTTCCAGCCTGGATAAGTCCTTTCCGTATGATGATCTTCATGGAATGAGCAAAAATTAGTGTTCGTGCACATTTCCATTGGGATCACTAAGTTGGAGATCAGCACAGTTTTATCCAGGTACCCACTACTGCCTGATGACATGCTCCACTTCTATTGTCTAGGAGGCCGACTGCTAGCAGATGTCTCGACCATTCGTTACTTTAGTTCAAACGCCTCTGTTGTCAAGGTCTTACCAAGACAAGTAAGGGTTTTAATGTCACTTGCTTCCTTGTCTTTCCCATTACTCGCAGCAACCTGGCACTTCTTGTTCGCATATTTGGAGTCCTTTGTTAGTTCATCATCCTTGATGACTCCAATTGCATGTAGGTCCTTTTCCATAGTGATTGCCTCTTCACAATTTTCAAGTAATGTTGGTTTCGCAGCTCACTTGATGAACTACGCAATATTGGTTAGCAGTGCAGACATGTAATAGTCAACACTGATGGAGTCATGAGGTTTTGTGTCTGCTGGAAACTTGTTTAGGATGCATAAAAAACCTTTGATTAAAGTCTTTCACTTTATCTTTCGACTCCATCTTCAGACTGCCTAACTCTTTGAGCAACATGGCAAGGGTCTTGTCATCAACTAATTTTTCCAAAAAAATTCTTTTGAACATACCCCAGTTCTGGATGGAGTTGATAGGAAGTTTGTGATACCATATCATTGCTTGTCCATCCAAGGTACACAAAAACAATCCACATGTAACATTGTTGTACCATACCTTGAGTGTCTGCACTTGTAGGTAGAATTTTTCCAAGTGGTCTTCTACCTTCACTATTATCTCAAAGATGAAATTGGTCAACATCCTCTCCGAATTATTTGGCATCTTATGCAAAGCACCCAGGAGATCCAATCATTCCTGAGTTATCCATTCCAAGTTTTTCTTAGCCATGTCTTCTTCTTCTTTGTCCTCCTCCTCTTCTTCAGAATTTGATGGTTCCACCTCTGATTCTATTGGTTCTTCTCTGCATCCATCTCCTTCGCCTCCTGTACCGAAGCTTGAGCCACAATCATGAGGTTGTTCTCTTCTCCCTATCGGAAGACTAGAGGTTCCTCTCCATTCTCAATAGTGTTGGCATTATGATTATGGTTTGGTACTATGGCATAGGTATTGTACTTGATGGCAACTCACTCTAGTGGCAGATCTCACAGGCACTCAAAATCATGGAAATTAAGGCACCTACAGGTAAACCTAGTTGAAGCTGTGGACCCGCAGGTACACCGTCCAAGAAGTGCATGCATGCACGCAGGTGATATGTTCGGAAGGTGCGGACCCCAGTTTCACTCTCTCCAATGCATAAAAGCGCGTGCACGTGGGAATCTTCATGAATGGTTCATGGTATTAGTCTGATAGTTTTTGATCAAATGGTTTTGGTCTGTGGTTTTGCATCCAAAAGTATTGATCCCAAGTTTTGGGTTCATGGTATTGTGTTATTATGGTTTTGGACCATGGTTTTGTGAAAGGCTTGCCTATAAAAGGGAAAGGAGATCTCTTGGCCACAGACTGGTGAAATTTGAATATCTTAAGATCTGAAATTTTGGGTGATTGGTTTTAAAATCTAGATCTAAATCAAGGAGAGAACTTAAGGCAAATCTATTGACAAGTCGTGATCTCTCGGGCGCATGAACAGATCTATGGATTTGACTGACTGTGGCACATTGGAGGATTGCTAATTTGGCCCTAATAAGAAGTCCACAGGCGATCCGAAGGAGCAGTGCAGGGGGTACGCAGTGCACGAAAAGGCTCAGTGCGAGGTATGCAGTACCAGAGAAGGTGCAATGCGGGTCGCCCGCAGCGCTGCAAAAGGAGAAGTGCGAGGTACGCAGTGCGAGAAAAGGCACAGTGCAGAAGTACGCTATCTGTCAGACAGTGAGAGTGCGGACCTGAGAAGAAGTACGCAGAGCAGAAGAACCACGAGTGCGAATCTGCGCAGTTTAGTCTAAGACGAGCTGCGGATATTCGCAGGCCCCTCTTGGTGAAGTTGCAGACTTATCTTGAAACTTTTGTTGACTATCTTTTATCTATTGCAGCAGAATTCTGGGTTTAGATTTCTAGTATTATTTTTCTGTTTACAGCATTCTGAAGTGTTGAGTGATTCATTGGTCAATTATATAAGGAGATTGGGTGATTTGTATGTACTTGATGAATATTTGATGTTCATGGATCCAGTCTGAAAATTTATGAAACGTGGTCCTTAAAAGAAATAAAAGAGCTAAGGGGGTTGTAGCTCACTTCCAGGAGAGACTGGAAAACGAGAGAGAGTTGTAGCTCTCTGCAGGTTGCAGCCTGCGTACTAGTAAAGGACTGCACCAGTACAAAATCATTGTAAAAGAAGTTTCTAATTGAAAAAAAAGATAGAGACATATTGCAGCGGGTGGTTTTCACCCACATTGGGTTTCCATCTTATATCTGGTGTTCTTTGATGTGACTATCTGTTTTTCTTGTTTCATATGGTTTTGACATACAAGTTAATGATCAATATCTAAAGATTAAACTAAGGAAGGCATAATGAAAATAACTTAATAATACTGATTCACCCCCCCTCTCAGTATTATTTCCAACAATTGGTATCAGAGCAGGTCCTTCTGAAGAAGCTTGATTTCTTTAAGGAATATCTTTCATCATGAGCAAATACGAGAGGGAAGCATCAATCAGGCCACTGGTTTTTGATGGGACAAACTTCGTATATTGGAAGGTAAGAGTTACTGCCTATCTTCAATCTCTTGGTACTGAAGTTTGAGATATCATAGATATAGGGTATACTTTTCCATCAGCAACTCCTACAGATCCAGCTGAGAAGAAGAAATATGAAACAAATGTAAAGGTGGTCAATACTCTATTGGGATGTCTATCGCAATCAGAATTTGTCAAAGTTATGCAGTATAAATCCTCAAAGGAAATATGGGACAAGATTGTTCTAAGCTATGAAGGAGATGATCAGGTAAAACGAGAAAAAATTCAAACCCTCAAAATTCAGTATGAAAATCTCAAGATGTACAATGATGAAAGTGTGGCTAACTATTTTCTTCGTGTAGATGAGATTGTTAATTGTATGAAAAATTTGGGTGAAGAAGTAAAATAGGCTGTTATGGTTGAAAAAGTTCTAAGATCTTTGTCCCCTAGGTTTGAATCTAAAGTTTCTGCAATAGAAGAAAAGGAGAATCTTCAAAACCTTAAAATTTCACAGCTACATGGAATTCTAACTGCTTATGAAATTAGGAAAGGAGGACCATCATATAGGAGAGAAGCTGCTTTCAAGGCCTCTCGCAAAGGAGACTACTATGAGTCAGGACACATATCAGACAAAGAAGAAGAATCAAATATTGTCAAAAATCTTCAACGGGGTGCTGGATGATTCCGAGGTAAGTTACCTTTCAAATGCTTTGCTTGTGGAAGAGTAGGTCACTATGCTGCCAAATGTCCTCATAAGGATAAAGGGAAGGAACCTATTAGATGGAACAAGAAACAGAATGAAAATAAGAAAAGCTATTACACTCATGAAGATAGTGATGGACTATCAAATAGCGATGAAGATGAACGAGGTAATCACCATAAACTTTTAATGGCCTTTGAAGATGAGGATTACATGGATGCTATAGATGTGGATGACTTTTATGAAGAGATTTCTAGACTCAAAAGATGTTTAGAAGAAAAGAATATGATCATTGATACTATATAGTTTCAACTTGAAGAAAAAGAAAAATCTCTTGAGAAGTTAGAATGTGAAATTGTTGGTCTTAGAAAAGAAATTGAGAATACAAAGGCCCTTAATCTTAAATTTGTTAAATGATCTGAAACTCTGGATGAGATCACCAGTGTACAGCGTTCCCCTCTAATCAAGGTAGGTCTGGGGTATAATGGAGAAGCATCACAAGCTTCCACCACCAAAAGTTATCTTGATGCAGCAAGAAGGAGTGAGCAAAGGCCTAATAGAAATCATCAGGTAAATCAGGGACAGTCTTCCTCAAGGACGAACAAAGGGTATCAAGAGAGTCAGGGGCATGTTACCTTAAGAACAAACAGAAGCTACACCCAGCCAAAATCTTCCCAATTTTCTTCAAGAATGGATGGCACTAGAAACTACAATCGATTGGATGATAGTCGCAGGAATTTCTTCAATGGCCAATGTTTCTCTTGCCATAACTTTGGTCACAAAGCAGCTCAATGTGTTGCCTATAAGACAATCATGACTAGAGAAGCTCAAAAACAAAGAATTGTGCCCACAATCACAAAGAGGACCTATAACAACTTTTCCGCCCTTGAAAATGAAATTGAATGTTCTATTTGTAACAATTTTGGTCATGAAGATTCTAAATGCAGGAGCAGGTTTTGGAAGGAAACTCAGAAGGAACAAACCTCAAGTGCCAAAACATGGAGAATGAAGGAACCGCAACCAGAAAGATGTGGGATAGCTTTATATGCAGAAGGACAGGAAAATCAATGGTACATCGACAGCAGATGTTCGAAACATACGACAGGTGATAAAGAAAAACTTGACTCATATACTGCTTTAGAAAAGGAAAAGAAAGTTTCTTTTGGAAATGATACCCCTGCAGCCATAAAAGGAAAAGGCATTGCTCAGTTGAAAGATAAGGTCAAAGATGGAAATGTTTTGTATGTTGATGGCTTGAAGCATAATTTATTGAGTGTCAGTCAGATGTGCGATAATGGAACTGAGGTAATATTTTGATCAGATGGGTGTAGTGTTCGTGATCTTGATATAGGAAGAACAGTACTCAAAGGCAAAAGAACTCCAAATAATCTATACATATTTGAAGAAAGAGAACAATAATGTTATTTGAGAAAAAATGATGAACACTGGTTATGGCACCGAAGGTTGGGGCATCTAAGCTTTTCACAAATAAGGAAAGCATGCAAATACCAGGCAGTTCGTGGTCTTCCAGACATCAAAATTCCAGACAACACCATATGCAAATCATGTCAGTTTGGGAAGCAAACCAAAACTAACTTCCCTGAGAAGGAAGGATCAGCCATCAGGCCTCTTGAGCTAGTTCATACAGATGTATGCGGTCCATTCAGGACAAGGTCACCTCGAGGAGAAGAATACCTTATATTATTCATTGATGACTTCTCCAGGATGGTTTGGTTAGGACTTATGAAGCACAAGGACTAAGCATTCGAAAAATTCAAATCCTTCAAAGCCTTGGTTGAGAATGAATCAGATTACAAAATTAAGTGCCTCAGGTCCGACGAAGGTGGGGAGTTTACCTCAAATGAATTTTTTGATTTCTGTGAAGAACATGGAATAAGAAGGGAATTCTCTACAGCTAGGACTCCTCAGAAAAATGGAGTGGTGGAAAGGATGAACAGAATAGTCCAACAAATGGCTCGTGCTATGCTTGATGAATCTAGAACTCCCGCAACCTTCTGGGGTGAAGTCGCATATGTTGCGGTTGTAATTCTCAACGAAACAAATGTCCGAGTGAACAACACTGAAACTCCGCATGAGCTCTGGTATGGTGAGACTCCTTCGGTAAAGCATTTCAAAAATATTTGGGAGCAAATGCTATATTAAGAATATTGATGAACAGCTTGGCAAACTTGAACCCAGAGCAGATGAAGGCATTCTTCTTGGATATTCTCCCTACAGCAAAGCATATAAGTGTTATAATAAGAGACTTGGAAGAATTGTTGACAACATTGATGTAGTGGTTGATGAAAAAGGATACATCCCGAGGCAAGTAAATTATGAAGATATCAAAGAGGATGATGACTACTCTCCAAATCAGACAGATGATGAAGAAGAACCTCAAGAGGCACCTGAGGAATAGATAAGGATAGAAGAAAAGACTCCATCTAGGTACGTTGAGAAGAATCATCCAGAATCTCATATTTTGGAGCAGAAAGAAGCAGGTGTACAAACTAGAAGAACAATTGCAGAAGCCTCAAGCTATTTGGCATTGCTCTCCTCCACTGAGCCAAAAAATGTAAAAGAGGCATGCAAAGATGAATGTTGGGTCAAGGCAATGGATGAAGAACTCGAGCATATTTAAAAGAACAACACTTGGGAGTTGGTTCCTAGACCAAAAGATAAGAATGTGATAGGGACAAAATGTGTCTTCAAGAACAAGTTGAATGAAAATGGGGAAGTTATTAGAAATAAGGCCAAACTTGTTTGTAAAGGGTATGTCCAACAAGAAGGAATAGAATTTGAAGAAACTTTTGCTCCTGTTACTAGACTTGAGGCCATCCGAATGTTCCTTGCTCTCTGAAGCTTTCAAAAGTTCAAAGTTTTTCGAATGGACGTGAAATCAGCCTTTCTGAATGGGGACTTAGAAGAAGAAGTGTATATCAAGCAACCAAATGGTTTCATCCTTAGGAATGATCCAAATCTTGTATGCAGACCAAAAAAGGCCCTTTATGGTCTTAAACAAGCCCCAAGAGTTTGGTACTATCGGTTGGACAAATATCTTCATCAACAAGGTTTTTCAAAAGGATTAGCAGATAGTAATCTTTATATAAAAATTGAAAATGACAAATTGCTAATACTTGTTGTGTATGTAGATGATATTATCTTTGGCAACAATGAAGAAACTATGAGTCAAAGCTTTGCCTTGGTGATGCAAAAAGAATTCGAAATGTCTTTGCTTGGAGAACTAACATACTTTCTTGGATTGTAAATCCAACAAAATGAAGGAGGGATCCTCTTGTCTCAAACCAAGTATCTCAAGTAGATTTTGAAGAAATATGGCATGGAAGATGTAAAACCAGTATGTACCCCCATGGTCACATGATGCAGCCTCAATACAAATGATGAATTAGCAGCAGTACATCAACCAACCTACAGGTCTATGATTGGAAGTCTACTTTATTTGACAGGTACCCGACCAGACAGCATGCATGTAGTGGGAATAGTTGGAAGATTTCAGGAAAATCCAAAGAAAACTCATCTTCAGGCAGTGAAGAGAATTTTCAAGTACCTTCAAGGAACTCAAAACTATGGCTTATGGTATCCTAGAGATACAAATCTCACACTTCATGCTTATACAGATGCAGATTGGGCTGGAAGCGTGGATGACAGGAAGAGCACAAGTGGTGGTGCATTCTTTATGGGTTCCAGATTAGTATCTTGGTTCAGCAAGAAACAAAGTTCGATTGCCTTATCTACAGCTGGAGTGGAATATGTGCTGCTGCATCTTGTTGCACTCAACTCCTTTGGGATGATGCAGACCTTGGTAGGATTTTCAAATCACTTGTACACCACCTATCTCCATCTTATGTGATAATACAAGTGCAATCAGCATTTCAAAGAATCTAGTCATGCATTCAAAGACCAAGCACATACCAATCAAGTATCATTTTCTCCGGGAACAAGTGCTTGAAGAAAAGGTCAAGTTGGAGTATGTTCCTTCTAAGGAACAAGTTGTTGATATTCTCACCAAACCATTGCCCAAGGAGACCTTTGAATTCCTCAGGCAAAAGCTGGGGGTAGTTGATGCATCATCTTGTTGTTAAATCTCATCTGTTGGTTGTACGTGAGGTTTATATGGGGTATACGCGTACATTTGCTGGTTTATGGATTGGTCGTAGATCGAATGGCACCGGTTCAAGGGGAGCACATATAATGCATTGTTGGCATTATTGTAGCACAGAAGGAGAACATGGATGCTGATCTGAACATGGCTGCAATATGTCTCTATCTCTTTCATGGTCATGGTGGATTATGGTTCTTCTTGAACAAATTTATGGTGGATTAAGGTGGATTATGGATCTGGTCAGGGGGAGCATTATCAGCAGAACAAAGACTTAAGCATGTTCTTAGGGGGAGCATAACCCTTTGCCCTTGATGTCAAAGGGGGAGAATGACATTGAGGATCTTGAGGTTGCCATCAAGTGCAAAGGGGGAGATTGTTGGCATTATGATTCTGGTTTGGTACTATGGCACAGGTATTGTACTTGATGGCAACACACTCTAGTGGCAGATCTCACAGGCACTCAAAATCATGGAAATTAAGGCACCCGCAGGTAAACCTAGTTGAAGCTGCGGACCCGCAGGTACGCCATCCAAGAAGTGCGTGCATGCATGGAGGTGATACGTTCAGAAGGTGCAAACCCCAATTTCACTCTCTCCAATGCATAAAAGCACGTGCACGTGGGAATCTTCATGAATGGTTCATGGTATTAGTCCGACAGTTTTTGATCAAATGGTTTTGGTCCGTGGTTTTGCATCCAAAAGTATTGATCCCAAGTTTTGGGTTCATGGTATTGTGTTATTATGGTTTTGGACCATGGTTTTGTGAAAGGCTTGCCTATAAAAGGGAAAGGAGATCTCTTGGCCACAGACTGGTGAAATTTGAATATCTTAAGATCTAAAATTTTGGGTGATTGGTTTTAAAAGCTAGATCTAAATCAAGGAGAGAACTTAAGGCGAATCTATTGACAAGTCGTGATCTCTCAGGCATATGAACAGATCTGTGGATCTGACTGACTGTGGCACATTGGAGGACTGTTAATTTGGCCCTAATCAGAAGTCCGCAGGCGATTCGAAGGAGCAGTGCGGGGGGTACACAGTGCAGGAAAAGGCTCAGTGCGAGGTACGCAGTACCAGAGAAGGCGCAGTGCGTGTCGCCCGCAGCGCTGCAAAAGGAGAAGTGCGAGGTACGCAGTGCGAGAAAATGCACAGTCCGGAAGTACACTATCTGTTAGACAGTGAGAGTGCGGACCTGAGAAGAAGTACGCAGAGCAGAAGAACCACCAGTGCGGATCTGCACAGTTTAGTCTGAGAAGAGCTACAGATATTCACAGGCCCCTCTTGGTGAAGTTGCGGACTTATCTTGAAACTTTTGTTGACTATCTTTTATCTATTGCAGCAGAATTCTGGGTTTAGATTTCTAGTATTACTTTTCTGTTTACAGCATTCTGAAGTGTTGGGTGATTCATTGGTCGATTATATAAGGATATTTGGTGATTTGTATGTACTTGATGAATATTTTATGTTCATGGATCCAAGTCTGAAAATTTATGAGACGTGGTCCTTGAAAGAAATAAAAGAGTTAAGGGGGTTGTAGCTCCCTTTCAGGAGAGATTGGAAAACGAGAGAGAGTTGTAGCTCTTTGCAGGTTGCAGCCTGCGTACTAGTAAAGGACTGCACCAGTACAAAATCATTGTAAAAGAAGTTTCTAATTGAAAAAAAGATAGAGACATATTGCAGCGGGTGGTTTTCACCCACATTGGGTTTCCACCTTATATCTGGTGTTCTTTGGTGTGACTATCTGTTTTTCTTGTTTCATATGGTACTGACATACAATTTAATGATCAATATCTGAAGATTAAATTAAGGAAGGCATATTGAAAAGAACTTAATAATACTGATTCACGCCCCCCTCTCAGTATTATTTCCAACAAATAGCTCCTACCAGACCTTCGAGAGTAGCAAGAACTGCTTCTTCCACTTATGAGACAACAACTCCTGTGGGAGTGGTATTTGGCTTCTTTGATGCATATGGAAGATCTTGTATTCCCAGGATCAATCCAATTACTTTGGAAAACTAATAGATGATGGGACGGACAGAGCAGAGGTGCAAATATGAAATTTTGTGTTCACATCTTAGAGGTGAGGAGTAACCAACTTCAGAGTTGCGTGTATGTGATATGGAGTGCGAGATATTGCCTTGATCAAATGATTGATGAGTGGCAGTGAGAGGACATTCAGCCATAAACAACTAGCAACCCTCGTTCTAACACCATAAATGTTGACAGTGTTGGACCTCCCAACATTCAGGGGATCTCATCAGTATGAAGTCCCAACTAGACCTCACACCATTTAGTGTAGGAGTCCCATCCAGTATAAATTCTTGGTTACCATTATCTTAAATATATGCCTTAGCTCTTGCTTTTCAGCACATGAGAGTGGTATGCTTAGTCTTCGAATAGCGAGGTTCGTGTTCCTGGTGAGTTCTTAGTGTAACTTGTGTCTAATTTCTTTCATTGTAGAGGGAGAGGGTGAGAGTGAGTCTCAAATAAAAATGGAATAGTCGTAACTTGGTTAGAGACAAACAACACCACAGGATCTGTGAAGCTTCCGATGGAGTAGTCCACACCGAGGCAGTAGCCACAAACACAAAGTGAATAGATAGCACGCACAACACCAAGTGGAATAATTGACACAAGTGTGACAGTCATTATAACAAGTTTACAAGAATGAATATGTCAAGTGTGCAGTGGATAGTCCATATGGGCGAGACAATGATAACAACTAATACAACACATTTACAATAGCATATGCACTAAAATAGCCAAAATAGTTCAATTATCTTCGTATAGGTTAAAGCAACATGCATTACAAGCATCCAAAGAATAGTCTTACAAATGAATGCAATACATGTGTGAGAATGTGTTCGCCTATTAACAGGCTTCTGAATTAGGCAAAAGTTCCAAGACACATCCGTACACCATACATCACTACCCCTAAGACTACAGACTCTCAAGGCTATGTGGGAGGAGCCAAGGTGAAAATTTATTTGCATGTACAAATGAGGGGTATATATAGCCAACGGTGAACTTGACCCTTGTGACTCTTCAACTTCCCTCATGACTGTTTGACTTACATGACTCTTCAACTCCGTATGTGGGTCTCTTGGACTTCCACGTTACATTACATTGATTAGAGCAGTATGGCCCACAATAGTGATATGGCTGAGACAAATCATGACATGACTCGACATGGCACTACTGGTATGTTCATACTGATGGTGGTGTCCATGTCGAGATGTTGTTTTGCTGAGTGATGAGTGTACTCTTAGTGTTTCATAACTTCACCTCCTCATGACATGATGTGTGAAGTCTTTGATGGTCTTGGTGTCTGCTTGTTTTTGTGTGTGCACGTATCCCCTTCGTTAGTACTCGGCATGCTTCATGTGTTCATCCGTTGGCGAACAAGTCTCCTACCATGTGCTCCTTGTTCATCCCATTCGTCGTCGCACCATGTCTCATCCATGTACCTGTCTTTGCAATCACTCATGATGCGATGACATCAAATCTAGAAATCCCCTAGTCTACCATGATGCATCATCTTTTGGGTTCAGGTGTAGGTGACCAGGAGAGAGGACAAGGCTCTGAAACTGAACAAAGCACATTTCAGGCTGGGATGCAAGGCTCTGGGGCACTATCAGGAAAAACTACGTAGAGGTCACTAAGAGGCTAAGTTGAGCAGTCCGGGATAGTCAGTGACATCTATGGGATCTGGCTTAGCTAAGAGGAAAAATTGTGCAGTTTTTCTAAGGAAGGGAGTGTGGGCAGTAGGAGGCATTGGCCGTGAAAACTACAAAGATTTCTAGAGGAGGATAGGATCGAGCTACAAGAGCTTTCTGGATAGAACTGTGTAGATATGGGAGGAAAACATGCAGGACATGTATGCACAGTTTTTGGGTTGAGCGGGGTGTCGGGTAGTAGGTGGATTGTCCAAGAAAATTGTGCAATTTTCAGGAGTGGCAAGCAGGCCGGTAGGGGGATTGTCTGACAAAATTGTAAAATTTCCAGAGATAGTGCAGTGACATGAAGCGAGTGCTTGTCCCTCATGTCTGCATAATTTCCTTAAGCAGTGTAGCCAAGCAAGCTGGCAGCTTATATGTAATTTTGTGGATGAATATAGCCCTGGGTCACTGCCCAAGTCAAATTCTTCGTTTGACCAACGAGAGGCTTAATGAATAGGCTTGCATGAAGTGTAGACTGAGATAGCTTCTTGGGAAAATTTTGTGTTGTTCTGGGTGACAATCAATCAGGCGATTCCAAAATTTCACAGTACAAAATACCTGAAGGCCAGCCTCAAGAATTGCGCAGTTCTAGGCAACAGTGCTTGGTCACTAAGGGTTGAGACTGCACAGTGCAGCACAGTGGAGGTCTGGCTAATGGAGCGTGCTCTGATCGTCAGGTCTTCAGCAAAATGGTTAAGTGTGTGAGCGAGTGAACCTGTGTATACATAACCTTGTGAAAACATACTCAACATGACTTGACAACAAGACACCTCAAACCAACAAGACAACATATGCTCAGTGTGACTGACTAAAGGGTGAGAGCGACAAGTGCGACACTTGAGATAGATCATTGAAGGACCGTGACAACAATTTTCTGACATCGCATACAACTTCATGTGTGAGTGTGACAGATGCTTACATAGAGAACACAACTTGTACACACAAATACATCCCTTGAACATAGCGAAAACAAGAGCACAAGCATGACATTGCAACCAACATGCTAACAGATGATCGATGAATGATTAAGCAAAGAGGTTGTAAAGACTCAACACGAGCTCAGGAGATGAGCCCGAGTGTTTGCAATCACAGGGGAAAAACCAAGGAAGGCTTTGAAATTGGATGCAGGCCAAAGTTTTGGAGGGTGTTGCAGCCACTACAAAACCTCCATAGATTAGACATTACACATCTGTGGGGATTCCCAGGTGCTCATCTAGGTTATCCTTTAGAGACACCAATATATAAGAAACCCCTACCTACATATGGATTAAATTTCCTTGTACTGATCTCACGAAAAAACTAAAACCCTCCCACGAGGGAAAGAACTTCTAACATGTTTTTTGATCTCAAAGGAGGATGACCAACCACAACAACAACACTGGGACCAAGGATAGAAGGTGGCCTAATAGAGATAGCATGAGATCTAGAATTAAGGTTAGTTGCAACAGTGAAAGCAAAAGAAACTATTGTATATTGAGATCTCTGGCGCTGGGAGGAAGGAAGCAATAAGACCGATCTACTAACCTTTTCCAAGTAGCCCTCCCTATGTAGAATTTTGACTTTGGCATCATGGACCTAGGCTATCTTATGAAGTTTCACATTTGGGACGTCACTTGTTTCAACTTTGATCGAGATACAAGTGAAGAGGAGCCCTGTATGTAAGTGAATCCTTAGAAAATGAAAGGAGGCCCTATAGTGATAAAGGCCTTCAAGGGAGAGGTGCATTGTGCCTTCAAAGGTAAGACACTCTAGGAGCTAACAAAATTGATGGCGGCTAGTGAGATAAGGGTTGCAAAATCCATATTGTAGAGTTTAATTAAATCTCAATAGTAGAATGTATGAGATGCTAATTAAAGCTAGTAGGGGAATTGAAGTGATGGTTAACGAACCAAGTGAAGAAGGACAAACTGTAGAAAGAAAGGATCAGGAAACTAAAACCATTATGCCAATCTACATTTATGTGGACTTGAGATTAAAGGGTGGGAATTACCATCAAAAATGTTAGTTCTTTATGTTTTTCTTGTGTTCTCAATTTTTATTGGGATGATTAAATCACATCTTAGTGGACATGTTATTCCCTCGGAAGATAAGAGGGTACATGACAAATGACTCTGTTAGTATTTTTATTTTCAAGGCTATTCTAGGCCTAGACCAAGGCCAACACCAATGTTGGATGGAAGAAGTTTCGACCAAATAGAGGGATGTTGTCACAAATATTGTGCAAGACTCCATCGATTGTGAACACTCCATAGGATAGCGTGATGCCACAATTGGCTCTCACTGTCAACGCCTTCCAATGAGGTTTGAAATGAAGAGCTTATAGGAACTAAACTCACATAAACAAAGTGGTATGCACCTCATAGATAGCCTATGAGTTGTTATGATAATGGATAGTCTATATTAATTTTGTATAATATTAATTAATAAATAGTTAATTTACGGAACAAATAATAATAATGAAAGTGAAGAAAAACGTAAAAAAAACATACATGGAATGTTTATCTATTTACATTAAAATACACATTTATGTCTAAATTTTATTTTTACATCTATTTTTTAATGTAAAAACAAATTTAATTTTAAAACTATAAATAAATTTAAAAATTACTTAAAAATACCAAATTTCCAATTTCCAATTTTAAATCATAAATCAAAACATTTCAAACATAGTTTTTTCTAAATAATTTTATTTTTCTTCATAGACATAAAACAAAAACAAATCAATTTTAAATTAGAACATTTCAAACATAGTTTTTTCTAAATAATTTTATTTTTCTTCATAGACATAAAACATAAACAAATACATTTTATTAAGTAATTCTAAATAAGTTATATTCGAAGTGTTTAATTGAGGTATTGCTATACATTGAATTGAGACATTATAGAAAAGTTATGTTTAAAGTGTTTAATTGATGTATTTCTTTTGTTTTGAGTTGAAGTGTAATAAATAAATAAATCTATTATTAAAAAAAATATATATATATATGAAATATATTAATATAATATTATATTTATATTATAAACAATTACTTTTATTAGTTCCTGTTTTAGGTGGTGCAGGGACTATAGTGATTGTTGGGCGTTGACTTTTTATTAATTGTGTTGATTGATCAATGTACTCATTATTTTAACCAATGTTTTAACCAAAAAAATTCCATTAAATTTTTTTAATCCAAATTCTGTGTTTTGAAGTCTTATTGTCGGCGAGGGTGTACAAATCACTTGAGACTTAAGATATAACTTTTGAAAATGATTGAAATTCATTGTAACTCAAACTAATGTTAGTTTGGAGTTATCATTACTCCAAAACATTTAACGTTTGCAGTAGATCATAATACATTTATGTTTGCCTAACTCAAAGTCCATTACTTTCCCACATAATACATTTATATTTAACTAACTCAAAGTCCACTACTTTCCCACATGCAACTGTTGCCGCCAATTTTGTCCACATGCAACAGCTAGGGACATGCAACAACTATCCTAAACTTGCCATGGACATGCAACACCTGTCCTACTGTCCTAAACTTGCCATGCTGACCACCATTTCTTCGTGAGTAATGTTTTTTCTCATAATCTGAATATGAAGAATTCATAATCTAAATATGAAGAATGTAGAAAAAGAGACCCTAAACACAGATAGGTATTTCACCAACAGAAGGAACAATCCATCCATACGACATATCATTATTGTTATTGAGACTATAGGTACAAATTTCATCTCATCCATACTGAACACTTATTGTTGTTATTGAGACCACAGTTACAGATTTCATCTCATCCATGATGAACACTTAGCGCTTTCTTTGAATATGATCTATTCTTTTCTACGGGATGGCATCTATTACCTTCTATTACCTTCTATACTAGAACATGAGAGGCTTATTTTTCTATGCAAGTAGATTACAAAGATTTTCTTCTCAGATAACATATATTCTTGAAATCTTCTAGGAACAATTGCCATCATACCTACAGGGTTTTGGTTTCGCTCTTGGCTCTAACAATGGAGCTCTCAATAGGGAGGCTTGTTGGTCTATGCAAGTAGATTACAAAGATTTTATTCTCAGCTAACCTATATTCTTGACATCTTTTAATAACAAATTCCATCGTACCTACAGGGTTTTGCTCTTGGCTCTAATAGTGGAGTTCTCAATAACGGAACTATCTTTTGATATGGTTACAGACAAGTATGTGTAAAACTTATTTTTTCTTTTCTTAAAAAAAATCAACAAATACTTTTTTTTGGACCTTTAGCCATAATAAAGGTCATTGGTAAAATACCTGATATAAATAATCATGATATAAATAGAGCCTTGTTTACTTACGCAATCCTACCTGTGGGAATGAACCAACTGGACTAGGAAAGACTTAGCATAAGTTATTTCTATTTATTGAAAGTGTACAAGGAATGAACCAAGTAACTTAGGAAACAAGGTAAGTTATTTTTAATTTTAATTTACTGACATTGTTTAGAAACTATATATTTTGGGAATTAGAAATTATGTATAGTCATTATTTATATAATTCCAAAACTTTTGAAATTCATGTTGAATTATTTCGCAAAAGTTCTCCATTAGCTTGCTCAAACTCATTAGTTGTAATGTATTTAAAGAGGAGAAATTTCCCTCAAATTTCAACATGATGAGTTGCATTGAAAAAAGACCCTATAAATAATAAAATAAATTTGAAATCGCTTTTACTTTTAAATAGGGATTTGAGAGGATTCAAATATTTAAAGCGATAATAAGATAAATGGAAAGCAATAATAATATACAAGGTATGGTTTTTGAATAAATTTATAAGCGTTTAACAAGTAAGGATTAATCTCTCTAACAAGCATCTCAAGATTTGAAAGTCCCAAGCCTAGTCCAGTTGAGATTCAATAATGAATTTATGGGATGCATAAATTTATGGAATGCATAAGAGCCATGGTTACTACTCATTTGATATTTCCATTTCCAATCACTAAATAGATCCATCTTATAAAATATTGGATATATCACTCAACAAACTACATAAATCTAAAAAAAATTGTTATGTTACTTTTATTATTTTTATTGAACAACTAAGAGACCCTTCAATCTAATTACTCTATCATCATAGATTAGTGTTTTATATAGCATACAAATGGCCCATGGGAGAGAACATGAATTTCAAACTTCAAGCTTCAAAGTTTAGGATTCAAGGTGCATGGTGTGGGATTACATGATGTGAGTTAGGATGGACACAATATTTTTCTTGCATGCTATAAGATCTAGAGTCCATGTAGTGAGTCTCATACTGTGACCACACTCTGTGTTTATCTCAATGTCTATAAGCACTATTGTTAATTTTAGGTATGTTCTATGCTAGAGCAATTTATTTAAATTATCACAGTTAGCAATCACATCAACATTAAGATAAATTGCGGATAGAACATAAATATAAATCGAAGAAGACATGCCAAGACAAGAGGATGCAAGATGTGGTGCTAGCCAAGGACAAACCCCACAATGTGTGGGGAAACCCTTGATCAATTCTTCTTTTATGTTTTTCAAAGTTCAACAGAGAAAGTGAGAGAGATAGTACATTTACATTAGAAGTCAATACTTTGATTATCTAGATCTGAGCATAGATCATCTCCTATAACGATGATACATGAGATAAGTTGAAGACATTATGCTTCAACTGATTCTCCTAAGTGACGGCTTCACCTATACATTTCGTTCATCTGTTGCACCTTACCGTGTAGCACCATCATGCTGCATCATGCATCATCATGCTGCTCATGATCACTATGCTGCCCATACATCAAGTTGTCCATGACATCAAACTTCATGCTGCCCATATGTCGTGCTGCTTCATGATTTTATCATACCACCCATACTTATGATTACATTTATCATGAAACTGTCCATGCTCCATGTATCATACATCATGCTACTCATAAGGCTGCCCATTCTATCCTTCTGTTGCTTCATTATGGAATTCATACACATATCAGCCTTAGCTGCTTGTTATGGCTTGCATCCTAGCAAAGCAGCTAGGCTATAGTTCCATGCAATACTCCACACAGTCCCATTATTTTCGTATAGGGTTTTCTCAGGGATATGACTGTCTATATCATTATATTCCATACATTGAACTAGACAGTGTATTCCTTACATTACAACATGTTCCTTCTTACCTTGCTGCCTTAACTGCATTCCATATATATAATATATATATATATATATATATATATATATATATATATATATATATATATATATATATATAATATATATGACTGTGTTCCATACATTGAACTAGACAACATATTCTCGTGTTCCTTCTTACCTTGTTGCCTTGTCTGTGTTCCATCACATGTGATTGTGTTCCATATATTGAATGTGGTTCCATATTCCTCATATGACTGCGTATGTGTATATTAGACTGTGTATATATATGAACGGCATATCACCTCCAATGTATCTGAACATTGTATTGATTGTGTGGTCCATGCCTTAATTGTGTTTCCCTAACAGCGTGTAACTTAACTGTTTCATTGCTAAGTGTATAATTAGGGCATCGTACTGTAGATTACTGTGTGTATATATATTCATTGAATCTTGTGCCTCTATCCATGTTATGCATATCAATCTCTATGCCCAATGTATATATTTCTATGACTAGTGTATATTCATTTCTATGCCCAATGTATATTCATTTCTATGCCTAGCATATATATTTCTATGACCATTGTATATTCATTTCTATTCCCAGCATATATATTTCTATGACCAGCATATATTCTCATTGTTTTCCAGCGTGTAAATGTCTTCCTTGATCTGTGGCTAAGTGTCTCCATTTCCAACGTGAATTAGGGCATCCTTCATTAGTGTCTCTCCTTTTCCAAAAACCCAAGACGTGGAGAAGAGATCACATGAAGTATGTGTATTCCCAAATGACCTCAAGTCCTTTTCAATTTATACTAAATGTAGGTGATGAACGGGCATGTCTTTTGGGCTTTTGAGCCTACTCAAGTTGCTGGTTGGCTAGATGATAAATCCATAATCAAAATAAATTCATATCTCCATGAATACTTATCAAAATTGGATGATCTTTAGAGCAATCCTACACCTCTCAACGAGATGGATCCAATAAAAATATTAGCTGCCATAAATAAGCTAACCCACATGGAGTTTGGCCCTAGTTTCCAATTTAACACTCCCTCTCAACTAGGGAGAACTCCATCCTCTGATCCATAAGTCTGACTATACTATCTCTGCCATCAGTACCCTGCACTGCTCTACCTAGCTCAGCTCATCTCTGCAGGCTCTGCTAGCTCTGCTCTGCTCTACTCAGCTCTACTAGCTCTACTCAAATCTGCTCAGCTCTACTGGCTCTATTCTGCTATACTTTGCTCTTCTCGGCTTTGGTGGCGTTGGCTCTGCTCTACTCAACTCTGTTGGCTCTACTGCCTTTGGCTCTGCTCAAATTAGCTCTACTGAACTATGAAGAAGAATAATTGATCGAGAATGTCTCATACCATTCTCGACTGACCTGAAGTCAGTCTCAGAGTGTGTACCACTGGTCCCAGACCAATCTCAACTGACCCAAAGTTAGCGTCATAGTGGGTACCACTCCTACCATTGGTCCCAAACCAGTATCGTAGGCTCAGAGAGTGTACCACTAGCCCCAAACTAGTCTCAACCGACTCGAAGTCAGCGTCATAGTATATACCACTCTCACTGGTCCTAGACCAATCTTGCACTGACATGAAGTCAGCCCCAGAGTATGTACCACTAGTCCTAGACTAGTCTCAACCAACCTGAAGGCAGCGTCATAGTAGGTACAACTCCTACCACTAGTCCCAGACTAGTATCATTGATCCCAGATCAATGAAGTTCATCCTAGCATAGGGAGTATGATAGATATAGCGATGCATCCATCGGTACTACTATGGTCCCTATCTTCATTTCCCTGCTCATTGATCAGATGAGAGGTACTTCCCATGAGTCCTAGACTGCATGGATAGGATGCCTCGACAGGAGAACTTAATCAATCTCGTCCTCATAGGAGAACTAATCATCCTGCTACATTTGTCATGGAGAACACATCATCCAGACCTTACAGGAGAACTAATCATCCTGCTACATAGGAGAGCAAATCATCCTGTTCCACAAGAGAGCGAATCATCTTGTCCCACAAGAAATCGAATCATCTTGTCCACATGAGAGTGAATCATCCTGTTTATAGGAGAGCGAATCATCCTATCCCACAAGAGAGCGAATCATCTTGTCCCAGTGCGCACCACCAAAGGAGGGTGAGTCACCCTGTGGTCGTATGTTGCTCCACTAAGAACTGCAAGCCCCTAGAGCTCCCAGAGCTCTATGTATGCAACATGCAGGACCCTTGTACAAGGGTATCTTGATGACTCCAATTCATTCAGAAAAATCACAGATTTGATCTTTCCCCCGAGGCTTTAGCGACCTGTACATTATCTTAGTGCAATGGAGTCTCCTTGCTCATCGACTTATCATATCCTGGATAAGGTAGTATTTGATGTCTATCTGTTGAAGCAATTGTTGAATACGAGATTCTGAAATAATCGAATCCCACCTCTAGTTGTTATAGAAAATCACAGTGGTATTCATCATGTGTACAAACAGCTCACTAAAGAGCTTTCCCCAACCAGGAAGCTTCATACGAGATCATACTTGTAGATATATATCCGGTCTCAGCAATGCTTATAACAATTGACTTCTGCTTCCTGCTCATCCATGATATCGAAGTAGAATCGAAAGAGAAACAGCACTAAGAAGTGCTCCAGCGATCCTTCACACTGCTTGCCTAATCAGTATTTGAATAATCATGCAGTTTCATATTTCTGGCAGTGTATCTCAATCCATGAGAGATTCTGCCCTGATGACATCTTAGAAGATTCTTGGCACCAATCCAGTGAGGCTCAACCAAATATGAGCTCCTGCAAAACATATGTCCGGAATCCAACTCCCTCTTACTTCTGCAAATGAGAGGGTCTGCAACTGTTAGAAATAGTTCGTCCGCATAAGGTGCCAGTATGAGAGGTCTACCACCCACAACCTTCGCATAATGGTTTAGATCGGTTTCAATCCTTAGTGAATCTCAACTTCATCAAGCCAAAGAGGGCTTTCTTCCACCTATATACATGAGATTCCTATTCATGAATCTCAAACTCCATGGGTTGTTTCAAACCTGTGGACCTGCTATATGAGGGGAATGGTACCCTTATAATATTTTTCTTCGGTACATCTTAGACATGTACTTTCATGCTCTTTTTGAATTCAGGCTTCCCTATCACCATCTTACTCATAGACCTCTGGTGTTATGTGTCAATGGACATGGTCCCCAGTGAACTTCCTGTAACTTAATACAACCCTAAACTCAAAAGAATCTTTGAAAACTCTATTTTCAAACACGTACCTTTCCATTGACGAATGCCACCTTAAAACCTTCAACTTCCATTCCTGGGGTTCCTTACTTCCTTGAAGAGGCAGTCGTGTCCTTGATGACCTACATCTCTGCTATTCGGACACTCCTTCGCATAAGGGCCGAACTTGTCATCAAGACATCTCCTTTTCCTTCTACCCTTAGATCCAAACTTCCCAATGAAGTGATCTTTAGGTAGGCCATTAGAAACTTCCGCTGCGTCATTCTTATAACATTCTCTGCTTCGACTATACTCTAGGTGAATTATGAGGAACCCATTGATCCTTCTGTCTTGTCCCAACTGTATTTTGTGATTGCTCTTTCAATCTTGCTTGGGCATTGTCTTCACCTCAGCTCTGATACCATGTTAATTTTAGGTATGTTCTATGTTAGAGCAATTTATTTAAATTTTCACAGTTAGCAATCACATCAACATTAAGATAAACCGCAAATAGAACATAAATATAAAGCGCAAAAGACATGCCAAGACAAGAGGACACAAGATGTGGCACTAGCCAGGGACAAACCCCACAATGTGTGGGGAAACCCTTGATCAATTCTTCTTTTATGTTCTTCAAAGTTCAACAGAGAAAGTGAGAGAGATAGTACATTTACGTCAAAAGTCAATACTTTGACTTATCTAGATTTGATCATAGATCATCTCCTATAATGATGATACATGAGATCATTTGAAGACATTCTGCTTCAACTGATTCTCCTAGGTGATGGCTTCACCTATCCATTTCATTCATCTGGTGCACCTTACCATGTAGCACCATCATGCATCATCGTGCTGCTCGTGATCACTATGTTGCCCATACATCAAGTTGTGCATGACTTCATACTTCATGCTGCCCATACATCAATATTGAAAATGTTAAATAAAACTTATGATTCTTAAAAATCTTTACTAGATTTTGGACAAAATTAATCGAAAAAAATATATATAGAAAATGTTCATTTAGTCTATTATATGTGTGTGTGTCAAATTTAACCATTAACTTTATATTTACTAGCATAGATCCATTTTAAGTAATCTAACATGAGCAGAGAGAGATCAAATTATATATAT
>APFE031329805.1:43135-75242 GCA_000404065.3 Pinus taeda
AAATTGCAGGCCCAGGCATTCACCCTCCCAATCAAGGAAGGAAGGAGATTGGCACTGAACCCTACGTCCGTGCAAATATATATCATTGAATTTTATGACTGAAAGGTGGGCTAAGGTGTCCACCAGAGGCTTCAAATAACTGGTGTTTGGTTCAACGGAAAGTCTAGGTTGCTATGTCGTTTGTTTAATTTTATGTTTATTTCTGGCTTAACAATCATCTCCTTGCGAAGTAGTGTAGGCGGTTTCTTTGAAACATGTCCCGGTCACATATTACAAAAGAGATAAGGTTAGAAAAGTTCACAAAAGATAAGGTTAGAAAAGTTCATTATTGTTATGAAACAAATTGCGGTAACGAAAGTTTAATAGAGTAGTTCGTGAATATAGAATTTAGATGTTGGTTATGGTTTCAAATGTATTGTTGTTGGGTTTTCATTTTTTTTTTACAGCTGTAAAAAATTAGAGGTGTGTAGGAATGTCAGGTTTATGTAAATATATTTATTTTGAAATAAGATTTTTAAAATTTTAATTTAATTATTAATAAAATTATTATTTAAATGATAAAGATTTCATTATATAAAATATTTTAGTAATATAAACTAATCAAAAATTAAAATCTATTTTCAAAGTAGTTATGTTATTTTTGGCTTTTTAATTAAACTAGTACAATTATATTAAAAATATGTTGTTGATATAGTGGAAGACTTAGTAAATATAACAAAATAAATCATTGTAAATATAAAAAGGTGGGTGAAATTTAACTTAAAAAAAAAAAAATACACATAATTTCTTTATATATCAATTTCCCCATCTAATTAGAATATAAACTTATTAGAATTCGAATAATCTCAAATTCCTAGGAAATTGGTGGGCCCGGGAGCCAAGTAGCACAAATCTATTTTTTATATTTATTAAAATTCAATGCAATAGAACAGAGTCTATAAACACTATAATTGTTGATAAGCATTGAAACTAAGCATTGTTGAGCATATTCTTTTGAGAACCAATCCACGGCGTCAATTAAAAAATTAAAATCACAATTATTAATAAACATTTAGACTAAACATATGCTAAACATATTCCTTTGAGAATCAATCTAAAGCCTCAATTAAAAATTAAAAGAAAAAAATCAATTAACAATTTAATAATAAAATGCTATATTTCTTTATATTTTAATATAATTAATTTTTAATAAATATTTTAATTTTTATTATAAATTAATGTGTATCCACATTACAGTCATAAACTGCACTAATTAAAACTATATTACAAATAAAAAATTACATCATATTGTACATTCTTTCTTAAACGGCTAAATCCCTATCCGGAATCCGGTTCGCCTGCACGATGACAAACTGCGCCGGAGTCTAAAACCTAAGGAATTGAAACAACTGCGCCGTAGTCGAAAAGCTAAGAAATTTTTTATTGACGGCAGTGCAAATAATACCTCAAAGACGTGAATCACGAAATAAATACGAAGCGTTATGATTAAAAAAAATTGATTGCTTTTGCTTTCATGTGTTTTAATTAAATAAATAAATATATAATATTTAAAATAAAATTATATAAATATAATAAATTATAAGAAGAATTTTGTAATGACCAAACATTTTACATGAATAAATTGTTATTTACCTTATGGGTGAATGGAAATAACAGAAATTATTACTTTCTTGAAAATGATGATAATATTAATTGTGCAAATAGTATAATGTGAATTGCATGATATATGGGTATACACAGTAACTTTGTGTGAAAAGTTATTTACTCTTCCTGCTTAAAGATAAATGAAAACAGTTGCCAGCAGTTTAGGGGGAAACCCTAACTGTTTCCTCTTTCCCATAGGAAAAAGGGAAAAGAAGAGAGGACCTAGGTTGTTAAGGAACAAACAGGGAAAAAGAAGGAAAGAGGCACTGGAGGAAGGAAGAGGGTGCTACGTCTGGTGATGACCAGATAGCACAGACACTTTGGAGTGTCATATTGCTGAGGCTGTGGCCGGCAAGAAGAGCTTGGGGGAGAGAACCAGTTCAGAAGACTGGTCTCGTGGGTGGGAGGTTATCAAGCAGACAAACATCTTCTACGTGTTGTAGAAGTGCAGAGGATCAAGGCAAGATATACAGGTAAGTATCTGTAGTTTCATTAATTAGAGACTAAGTATTATCCTGTTTACTTAGGAATCGGAGATATAGTTGCTGTGAGTGTGACTCTGTGGCTGTAATACAGAACCTAAGAATTACTGAATGTAATACAGGAATGATTACGCCCTGTTATACATATGTATATGTCTTATATTAGTAATAGGAAGAAACTGGAAGGGAGAGCCGAGAGACACCATGTTCATTACTTCCGAATAAAGTTAAGTTGTGTGATAAAAGGGACAGCAATCACCAAATATTAGAATAAATATAACATCTGACTCATCAGTATCGAGTATGGAAACAAGTTTCATTGTATTAATGCATAAACTAGTTAACAGCATCGGAAGTAACCATTACTTTCATTATAGAAACTCTACGAGCAGCAAAGTTGCATTGCCCATAATACTGTTGCAAGCATTGAAAAGAAACCAAGTAAATACAGAAATATTTGGAGTTTCGTTGCGGGGGTATAATAGCCAGTAACATGAATACATGTCTGTCCTGAATATATCAGTCGAAGGAATAAATACAAGACTGTTTGTAGAAAATGCGGGTTCCAGACATGGTGCTACAACCCCGTAAGAACCGAATTTTATAAAGGTCATAATAAATCGAAATGTTGTACCTACTATATAATGATAACACAAAACAACTGTAAACAAACTTAACAATGGAATCATTGTATTGGCCGATGCCGCGGCGTGAACCCCCCAGGTGGAGTGGCGCCCGCATACAATCACACAAGGGTTAATATACCCAATGGTTATATCATCCAGTCGGCAATATAGTTATTAAAACCGCAAGAAAACTGAAGAACCGAATATAAATCATCAACCGGCTAAGTTACAGCTAGTAAAGAGCAGTAATGAAACGCCAGCAATGGAGCTGTTACGGGACCGTAACAGGCCTCCTAAATCAACATAAATCCCATCAGGGTCGTTACCATAAGTCCGTCAATCGGCTTATTCGGTATTAACAACTATACAATTAATCCGCGAACCTATGTATTATATAATCCGATAAAGGCAAGAACAGGAAGGACAAAGTCGAAAACAAACTCTTAAGTCGTTTCATTAAAATTAAAATAAATACAGTGTGTAATATATGAAGCATCGGTGGCCATAGGGAACGACACCGTGCGCCAACAGTTGCAAACATATTAAAAATAGTGGGAAAATAATATGGATTACAGAAACATGCAGAACCTGTTTGATAACAAGATCAATCATAAAACCTGAGGTATCAACCGAACCTAATGCCGAATCCTTTCATTAAGATTACAAGTATATACAAATAAATTACAGACTCAGATCTGAGTTATCTACAAACTGTAACCATCAATAAAACCCTACTGACATATACTCATTCTACGACCTGGGTTTTCAACCCCTGTACTCGCAAACAGAGGATGAAAGGAAAATGCTGTCGAGTTAGACCATGGCGCCAGGTCATAGTGGAATGAGTAAACCCTGATAGAGAAAGATTATTATAAGTTTGACTCCAAAATGAGAACAATCACTATAACCTACAGGATATAACCTACAGGTTAGCGTGCTTACCTGGTCAAAGGTATAAAGGCCGGAACCAGGAAGAGTTCTTGCAACCGCGCACTTGTAAGTCTGCTACCCTGCACCATAAACAATAATAAGGTGGTTAAATACATTTCTATCAGATCCAGTGAAAGAATAAACAACAGCGATAATGAAAACGGTGAAGACCTGCTACCTATCGAGATTGGAGGTAGGGCAAGATCCGTGAGGGTTTCGCCGCCGCAGGCCGCCACCGTAAACCATTCAAGGGACCAGCAAGCTGTAAGAGGAGTCCTCATGGTAATGGCACCTCGCCATGGTATGAATCAATAAAACTGTATCAGTAAACCTCACGGAAATGGCATCCCACCATGGTAACCACCAGAGCAGAAGCTACCTCTGCGAAGCCAGAGTATCAGAACAAATGACCGGAAGCAGAACGATTACCCCTTATGTATCACCCACCCAAAGCCTGACTAACCTCCACCGTTAGATCTGGAGTGGCAATCGGGACCGCCGATTATCGTGAGGATCCCGAGAAGAGGGTGGCGGGAATGTAGCATTAAAGGTCCCAGCTACCAAAACCAAGCTCGGCGTGGCAGATCGATGGAGAGATTTCAGAGACGCCAAGTGTCGCAACCAAGGCACCCCACCTGCTGCCGCATATAATGATTTGGTACCATTCGAATTATCAAGGACAATCGGAGGTCAAGTTAATAGTCAGAGGGATGATACGTTCGAATCGGCGCAATTATAAATCATATCTATTATTATCTGAGTCAAACAATCATGGAGAAATTAATACATAGTTATGTGGTTAGGGTAAATAAAAAAAAAATTTATGATAATAATGTGTGGTTAGGTAAGGGTATGACATATGGTATCAGAGCCCAGATACAGTACTGTGAACTCTGGGTAAGGCAATGATGTATGAACATGTGTAAATGAATTGACAATAATCATTTTTCTTTATTACTTTTGAATGTTTCTTATACAGGACCAGATTCGGAGAATAACAGATATGAGAAGAGTGGAGCATGCACCGCGACGACCTGTAATGGGACAGGGCACAACCGATGCAGGAAATAACCCTGAATTGTGGGTACAACTTGGCGAGGAAGCCAGGGTCACAAATCAAGCAATTCTGGAAACTGTGCAAGAGCTGAAGAATGAGATGGCTAGATTGCGAGAAGATAACGCTCGATTAACAATGGAACAAGAAAGAATTTTGAAAAGTTTGTCTGATCGACAAAATCAAGTACTAGTGAATCCGAGTGCAGAACAGCAAAGGATGTCGGAGGAGCAGAACCATCACATACCTCCTGAAGGATCAGAGGAGCAGGAGGAACGCTCTGACAATGTATTTGAACAGCAAACTTCGAAAAGACAAAGGATAGAGCTTCAAGGGGAATTTCGCAAGATTAAGCCCCCGCATTTTGACGGAGAGAAAGAAGAAGCCACTGAAGCGTGGTTAATAAACATGAATAAGTATTTTCAGCTTTATGAGTACGATCATAATCTTAAAGCACGATTAGCTATTTTCCAATTGCAAGGAAAGGCCACCTTATGGTGGGAAGAAGTGAAGATCGTAAAAGGGGTTACAGAGCAAACCATAACATGGGATAATTTCCAAAGGTTCTTCAAAGAGAGGTATCTAACAGAACGCTTTTATGATGAAAAAGCCAGAGAATTCCATGATCTGCGATTGGGACAGCAGACCATGGATGAATTCATCACCCGTTTTACTTCCTTACTTCGTTACGTACCTTATATAAGAGAGGAAAAAGAGAAAGTGCAGCGATTTGTTAGTAGTTTACCCCCGTACATGCGGGAAAGGATTGAATTTGATAATCCAAAATCAATGGATGAAGTAATCCGCAAAGCTAGAATTTGCTATCAGCAAAGTAAATAGAAAGGGGAAACTGCTAGCAGAAAATGGAATGAGAAGAAGAATTTCAAGACAGTTGGAAATAACAAAGGGATACGCAATAATGGAAATAAAGGAGCAAGCAAAGGAACCAACAGCAGATTTACAGCCAGAACTACATCTAAGTTCAGATCCGCAAATGAATCCAAGGTCAATGAACAGCAAATCAGATTGGACAATGAGGGGACAGCAAGACCCCCTGTACAGTGCTGGGGTTGTGGGGGACCTCACTACATCAAAAATTGTCCCCAACGAAAGGGAACTGAACAGCTGTCTCAAATTCATGAAGCTTCAACTGTTGGCGAAGTGGGTCGAAGCATACCCAGAATCAATGCGGCTTTGGAGGATCGACAAGCAGAATATCAACCAACCATGGTCGAGTTCGGAGGTAAAATTTCAAACCTTGCCATATCTGTTTCGATTGATCCCGGGGCCACGTTAATTTATGTGAACCCGAAAGTAGTGGAACGTTGTAATTTACAATCTGTTAAATTTAAAAGCCCATGGCTAGTGCAATTAGCTACTGGAGCTAAGCGGCGGGTAACCGCCAAGATCAAAGAATGTTCATTTACTATAGCAGACCAGCCAATAACCGCTGACCTGAACATACTTCCGTTGGGATCTTATGACATTTTAATCGGTATGGACTGGTTGGAAAAGCACTGGTCTTTAGTTGACTGCAAAACCAAAGTTATTTATTACAGAGATCAACAAGGAACCAGCAAGGAAATGCAAGGTATCAAGCGACCAGTGCAGGTTCGACCAATAACTGCAAATCAGCTGGTGAAATGTGTACGGAAAGGTTTTCAAGTGTACGCCATTCAGGTGGGTTACGCGGACTCCAAGGATAAATCTGCATCTTTGAATAATATTCCTGTAATACAAGAATTTACAGATGTGTTTCCGGAAGAAATTCCGGGACTACCACCGCGAAGAAACATAGATTTCACTATAGAGTTGATACCAGGGGCTGCACCAGTGTCACGAGCACCCTACCGAATGAGTGTACCCGAGTTGACAGAATTGAAAATGCAGCTGCAAGAATTACTGGACAAGAACTACATCCGTCTCAGTGTGTCTCCATGGGGGGCATCGGTATTGTTTGTCAAGAAGAAAGATGGCACTCTCCGGATGTGTATCGATTACAGGCAACTGAATAAGTTGACTGTTAAAAACAAGTATCCCCTTCCTCAGATCGACGAATTGTTCGATCAAGTAAAAGGCGTGACCATGTTTTCAAAGATCGATTTACGATCAGGTTATCACCAGATCAGAATTAAGGATGAAGACATCGCAAAAACAACTTTTAGAACAAGATATGGGCATTATGAATTCGTGGTTTTGCCGTTTGGGCTTACCAACGCCCCGGCAACCTTCATGTGCTTGATGAATGGTATTTTCCATCCTTATCTGGACCAGTTCGTGCTGATATTTATTGATGATATCTTAATCTACTCACGCACTATCGAAGAACATCACGAACATCTTCGGATAGTGTTGCAGACCCTTCGATAACATCAGTTGTACGCTAAGTTTAGTAAGTGTGACTTCTTCAAAGCAGAAATATAGTATTTGGGTCACATAATCACAAAGGATGGAATTGCAGTAGATCCAGAAAAGATAAAAGTGATAATGGATTGGCCGGTTCCAAAGGATGTAGAAGATGTTCGATCTTTCATGGGGTTAGCCGGATATTACAGGAGATTCGTGGAAGGTTTCTCTAAGGTAGCATTTCCCATTACCTCCCTGCAGAAGAAAGGAAAACTGTTCCATTGGACCCCAAATTGCCAGAAAAGCTTCGAGTAGCTGAAACACCTGCTCACCACAGCACCTATTCTGAGTATAGCAGACCCCAGCAAGGATTATGTAGTATGTACAGATGCTAGCAAAGAAGGTTTGGGAGGGGTCTTGATGCAAGAAGGCAGAGTAATTGCTTATGAGTCTCGAAAACTGAAAGAACACGAGCAGAAATATTCTGCTTATGATTTAGAGTTGGCTGCCATTATTCATGCCCTGAAGATGTGGTGGCATTATCTCATGGGCCGGAAATTTTTGCTGCACACCGACCATCACAGTTTGACTAATTATTTTAGCCAACCTACCCTAAACGCTAGGCAGGCGAGGTGGGTGGACTTTCTGAGTGGCTTTGACTTTGAGATAAAACATTTGCAAGGAAAGGAAAATAAGGTAGCAGATGCCTTGAGCCGGAAAATACACAATTTGTATGAAGTTTCCTTCAGTAGATGGGAGAGTCCCTTCATGGAAATAATAAAAGAAAGTGCAGATCAAGATACTGAATATCAGCAATTGAAGTTACAAATACAGCAATCTGCTAAAAAGGACAGCCAACAAGAATATGAGTTAGATGATGCTGGAAGGATTTACTTCAAGAAAAGACTGTATGTGCCTAACCAAAACCGAATTAGAAATTTGATTATGGATGAATTCCATATCAGCCATTACGCAGGGCATCCGGGCTACCAAAAGATGGTAACAGCAATCCGGAAAGAATATTTCTGGCATCTCCATGGATTTCATTACGGGATTACCCAGAACTAAAAGAAATAATGACTCCATTTTCGTGGTAGTGGATAAATTAAGTAAGGCTGCACACTTTATACCTGTGCAATCTACCTATAGAGTTGCGCAGATCGCTCACATATTTATGCAGAATGTATTCAAGTTACATGGACTTCCGAAAACGATAATTTCCGATCGTGATGTGAAATTCACCTCAGCATTTTGGAAAACACTATTTGCAGAATTAGGAACTCAACTCAATTTCAGCACCGCATACCATCCACAGACAGATGGGCAGACGGAACGAGTGAATCAAATGGTGGAAGATATGCTAAGGGCTTATGTCATGCAACAGCCCACCAGATGGGAAGATTACCTCCATCTTGTAGAGTTCGCGTACAACAACGGTTACCATACTTCCACACAAATGAGTCCATTTGAAGTTTTGTATGGTCGAAAGTGTCGCACACCCGCTAGTTGGGGAGGACCAGAGGATAAATTGAGTCTGGGTCCTGAAATGCTAAAAGAAATGGAAGATATGGTAAAAAGAGTACGTGTTAATTTGAAAGCTGCCCAAGATAGACAGAAGAATTACGCTGATCAAAAGAGAAGGTTCAAAGAGTTTCAGGTTGGAGACCACGTTTACATTCGAATATAGGCTAAAAGAAGTACTTTACAGTGGAGTGCATGCGCTAAATTGGCACCCCGATATTGTGGACCCTTTCAAATTTTAGCTAGGGTCGGACCAGTAGCTTACCAACTGGCCCTGCCAAGTCACATCCGAGTCCATAACGTGTTTCATGTTTCTGTCCTAAAGAAATATGTGTATGACCCCAAGCATGTGATCCGATGGCAAGAAATCCAGGTGGGGATTGTTACGATAAATTCAGTAAAAATTTTTATATAAAAAGAAACTAACTCAAGGAATTGTGTGTTGCAGGTCGAACCGGAAGGAGAGGTTCTGGTCGAACCGCTGAGCATTCTCGACCGGAGAGAAGTGCAGCTGCGGAAACGAGCTATTACCCAAGTTAAGGTACAATGGCGACATTTTGGACCTAACGAGGCCACTTGGGAAGATGAGGAGTTGATGAAAATGACCTATCCCGATCTGTTCGGATCTGTGAGACACCAGGACGGTGTCCAATCTCAGGGGGAGGAGATGTAATGACCAAACATTTTACATGAATAAATTGTTATTTACCTTATGGGTGAATGGAAATAACAGAAATCATTACTTTCTTGAAAATGATGATAATATTAATTGTGCAAATAGTATAATGTGAATTGCATGATATGTGGGTATACACAGTAACTTTGTGTGAAAAGTTATTTACTCTTCCTGCTTAAAGATAAAGGAAAATAGTTGCCAACAGTTTAGGGGGAAACCCTAACTGTTTCCTCTTTCCCATAGGAAAAAGGGAAAAGAAGAGAGGACCTGGGTTGTTGAGGAACAAACAGGGAAAAAGAAGGAAAGAGGCACTGGAGGAAGGAAGAGGGTGCTACGTCTGGTGATGACCAGATAGGACAGACACTTTGGAGTGTCATATTGCTGAGGCTGTGGCCGGCAAGAAGAACTTGGGGGAGAGAACCAGTTCAGAAGACTGGTCTCGTGGCTGGGAGGTTATCAAGCAGACAAACATCTTCTACGTGTTGTAGAAGTGCAGAGGATCAAGGCAAGATATACATGTAAGTATCTGTAGTTTCAGTAATTAGAGACTAAGTATTATCCTGTTTACTTAGGAATCAGAGATATAGTTGCTGTGAGTGTGACTCTGTGGCTGTAATACAGAACCTAAGAATTACTGAATGTAATACAGGAATGATTACGCCCTGTTATACATATGTATATGTCTTATATTAGTAATAGGAAGAAACTGGAAGGGAGAGCCGAGAGACACCCTGTTCATTACTTCCGAATAAAGTTAAGTTGTGTGATAAAAGGGACAACAATCACCAAATATTAGAATAAATATAACATCTCACTCATCAGTATCGAGTATGGAAACAAGTTTCATTGTATTAATGCATAAACTAGTTAACAGCATCGGAAGTAACCATTACTTTCATTATAGAAACTCTACGAGCAGCAAAGTTACATTGCCCATAATACAGTTGCAAGCATTGAAAAGAAACCAAGTAAATACAGAAATATTTGGAGTTTCGTTGCGGGGTATAATAGCCAGTAACATGAATACATGTCTGTCCTGAATATATCAGTCGAAGGAATAAATACAAGACTGTTTGTAGAAAATGCGGGTTCCAGACATGGTGCTACAACCCCGTAAGAACCTAATTTTATAAAGGTCATAATAAATCGAAATGCTGTACCTACTATATAATGATAACACAAAACAACTGTAAACAAACTTAACAATGGAATCATTGTATTGGCCGATGCCGCGGCGTGAACCCCCCAAGTGGAGTGGCGCCCGCATACAATCACACAAGGGTTAATATACCCAATGGTTATATCATCCAGTCGGCAATATAGTTATTAAAACCGCAAGAAAACTGAAGAACCGAATATAAATCATCAACCGGCTAAGTTACAGCTAGTAAAGAGCAGTAATGAAACGCCAGCAATGGAGCTGTTACGGGACCGTAACAGGCCTCCTAAACCAACATAAATCCCATCAGGGTCGTTACCATAAGTCCGTCAATCGGCTTATTCGGTATTAACAACTATACAATTAATCCGCAAACCTATGTATTATATAATCCGATAAAGGCAAGAATAGGAAGGACAAAGTCGAAAACAAACTCTTAAGTCATTTCATTAAAATTAAAATAAATACAGTGTGTAATATATGAAGCATCGGTGGCCATAGGGAATGACACCGTGCGCCAACAGTTGCAAACATATTAAAAATAGTGGGAAAATAATATGGATTACAGAAACATGCAGAACCTGTTCGATAACAAGATCAATCATAAAACCTGAGGTATCAACCGAACCTAATGTCGAATCCTTTCATTAAGATTACAAGTATATACAAATAAATTACAGACTCAGATCTGAGTTATCTACAAACTGTAACCATCAATAAAACCCTACTGACATCTACTCATTCTACGACCTGGGTTTTCAACCCCTGTACTCGCAAACAGAGGACGAAAGGAAAATGCTGTCGAGTTAGACCATGGCGCCAGGTCATAGTGGAATGAGTAAACCCTGATAGAGAAAGATTATTATAAGTTTGACTCCAAAACGAGAACAATCACTATAACCTACAGGATATAACCTACAGGTTAGCGTGCTTACCTGGTCAAAGGTATAAAGGCCAGAACCAGGAAGAGTTCTTGCAACCGCGCACTTGTAAGTCTGCTACCCTGCACCATAAACAATAATAAGGTGGTTAAATACATTTCTATCAGATCCAGTGAAAGAATAAACAACAGCAATAATGAAAACTGTGAAGACCTGTTACCTATCGAGATTGGAGGTCCGGGCAAGATCCGTGAGGGTTTCGCCGCCGCAGGCCGCCACCGTAAACCATTCAAGGGACCAGCAAGCTGTAAGAGGAGTCCTCATGGTAATAGCACCTCGCCATGGTATGAATCAATAAAACTGTATCAGTAAACCTCACGGAAATGGCATCCCGCCATGGTAACCACCGGAGCAGAAGCTACCTCTGCGAAGCCAGAGTATCAGAACAAATGACCAGAAGCAGAACGATTACCCCTTATGTATCACCCGCCCAAAGCCTGACTAACCTCCACCGTTAGATCTGGAGTGGCAATCGGGACCGCCGATTATCGTGAGGATCCCGAGAAGAGGGTGGCGGGACTGTAGCATTAAAGGTCCCAGCTACCAAAACCAAGCTCGGCGTCGCAGATCGATGGAGAGATTTCAGAGACGCCAGGTGTCGCAACCAAGGCACCCCACCTGCTGCCGCATATAATGATTTGGTACCATTCGAATTATCAAGGACAATCGGAGGTCAAGTTAATAGTCAGAGGGATGATACGTTCGAATCGGCGCAATTATAAATCATATCTATTGTTATCTGAGTCAAACAATCATGGAGAAATTAATACATAGTTATGTGGTTAGGGTAAATAAAATTTTTTTTATGATAGTAATGTGTGGTTAGGTAAGGGTATGACAAATTTCGGCGTAAATCACATACAGAATGCATTTGTCTATGGGTTTCAAACCAACCAGTGTGTTGTCTATGGGTTTCGAACCAACCAGTGTGGTTCATCGTCAGGATAAGTTGAAGAAAACTGCTAATTTGACTTGAGGCCTAGGTCAAGTAATTAATATTATTATTACTTTTAAAAGTAAGATAAATTAGGTAAGAATAAGTAAATGGTTGGTTTCTATTTATAATAATTCATTTATTTACTCAAATTAAATAATTAAATATATATATATATATATATATATAATATAATATATATAATATATTATATATATAATAGGAATTAAAATTATATAAATAAATACCAAAATAATCAAGAATGGTTAAAAAGTTAATTAAATTATTTATTATTTATTACTAATTACCATTCTTGTTAATATTATTTCCTATTCTTATCTATAAAAATAAAATAGAAATGGTTAGTTTAATTATAAATAATTCATCATTTTACTAAATTGTTATATATATGTATATACATAAATATTCTAATAATAGTAGGTCATTAAGAGAAAAGCTTAGATTTAAAAAGTTATTTTACTTGATTAATAAATTATTTAATAATACTTACATATATAAATATATTATGTCAAGATTAAAAATACCTATAAACTATACATATTACATATACACACACACACACACATATTATATATATATTTATTTACAATAATAATAGGATTACAATTATACAAATAAATATCAAACTATTTAATAATTAATATCATTACCATTAATGTGAAATAATATTTATTAAAATAATTTCACTTATTATTTTAAATTATTATATATATTTAAATTACATATATTTATTTTTAATAATCATAGGTCCATTAAAAAAAAAAAAAACTTAAATTTTAAAATATTACTTGTTTTAATAAAACTATTTAATATACTTTACATATAAAATTATAATATAGCTAAGAAAAATTACAGTACTTGTTAATGTCTAATAAAAAATAAATAAAATAAAATATAAAAAATATAATAAATAATAAAAAATAAAAAAATATAAATAAATAAATAAATTAAATTCAAAATCAAAATCAAAATCAAACTAATAATAATTTCAAAAAAAAAAAGGAAGAGGAAGAAAGGAGGAGGGGGAGGGGATGAAAGGGCAGGGATCCAACATCTACTGATCTTCTAGCCATCATCTCTGTTGACATTGCTAGGCCTTCTTTCAATTTCAATAGCTTCCCTGAGCTTACGATGATGGAACTGAGCAACTCTAGCAACCAACTTGTCCTGACGATGAACCACACTGATTGGTTCGAAACGCGTCGACAAATGTATTCTATATGTAATTTACGCTGAAATTCTTCTTATAACTATGATGGATCACAAAAGGCTCAATTCTACAATATAATAAATTGATAACTATTAATTAAAGTAAAATTAAATCTAAAGTATATTTAGTAGTTAAATATATTAAAAAATTATCATTTAATAAAAAGATACTGCTAAATTATCTTCACAAGAGATAAAAAAAATATTTAATATTAATATTAACCATGTACAACGAAGAAAAAAGGCCTATTTATTTGTGAGATTTAATTGCCAAAATTAACCTGTGATTTTTCTACATAAATTGATCCCAATCAATCAACAATGAAACAACCATGAATATATAAATGAACATATATATTTGTACATTTTACAATTCTCTAAATTCAATGAATATATATTTGTACATTTTACAATTCACTAAATTCGTTTTTCTTTATGCCTTTTTGGTTTTCCTTTCCTCGGCTGGGGAGGAATCACTGCATCGCTTAGAAGTTCCTAAACATTGTTGCTTGTGTCAATTATATTACCACGCACGCTTCTTAACCACTATGACCATATCCATCGCGAAGTCCTTAACGGAAAAGAAAACTTCCCGCTACAGGCCTAGAAAAGAATCGGCCAAACAGGACAGAACCTGATGCAAACCTCAGGAGACTTCTCGGGCTGTGGTCATCTGGCAGAGCCTGCTAGGCTGTGGCTGGAATGACGTTCTCCTTTGCATGTGGTGTCTAGAGGGGCGTATGAGAGCAGTGAGAGCTCTTCTCACCCATTCTCCTTCCACACTGCCGATTCTTACCACCGAATTAGTCATGGCACATCTCCTCGCATTTAACTGAGAATGCATAGTAGAGGAGGATGAGTTATTACTATTTCTATGAAAACTACAACGGAACGAACCTGGATGATTCGTGGGTGAACACATGCACGTCTTTCTTAGCGGAGCACAGGGAATAGGCTTCATAGTGGCACCGCCTTTCGGTGAAGAAGAAGAATAAGAAGAGTCGCCGCTAAAGGATGCTCGAGCAGGCGGAAGAGTTGTGCTTAGAGGTAAGTTGAAAGTAGAGGAAGATAATGGAGAAGTAGAATGGCGTGTGGGAGAGTGGGATCTGGAAAGGCCAAGGGTGAGGGGAATCACAGGGACGCTGCTACATCTGCTTCTTGCTTCCATTTTTCTCACAGTGAAGGTTTGGTAGTGAGCCGGGCAAAGCGAGTAGATTTATACATGTACAATTTACCCATCGACTGTCATTGATTTAAGAAATACAATTTAGCCACACGTGCCACTTTTGCCCGTAGTCCCCACTTTCGTGAATCCGATAAGGGTACGACATTTCGTCCTCACTTTTCCGGAAGTAGAACACGGGTCGACATGCTGCTTAAGAAGAGCGATGACCTTCTGGAGAATAGGAAGACAAAATTTGTGGCCCTTCCTTTGTCCGCAAGTAACGGCGGGACCCTCCACATTACAACTAATAGTTTGGCAAGTAGTCAAGGAGGAAGTTTGAATTATCGATATTGTGTGTTGGGTTATGCAACTTCATTTACTAGTGAAACTTTGGATTATGACTATCGCTCCTTTGACTACTTGCGATGACCTCCTAGAGAATAGGAAGACAAAAGTTGTGGCCCTTCCTTTGTCCCCAAGTAATGGAGGGACCTTCCACATTACAACTAATAGTTTCCCAAGTAGTTATTTGGAACATATATAGATGGAGTTTGAATCATGGATATTGCGTGTTGGATCATGACTACGGTTGGAATTTCAAAAAAAATCAGCTAGTCTTTTTTGGAGTTTCCAATTTGTTTTCATAGTTTGAAGGTAGGTTTTTGACAGATTTGTCATTTTTTAACTTGTATTAGAAGTGAAAATTACCTATGAGGAAAATTTACCCGTCAAATTCCAACCCTAATTATGACGGTTTTGTAATTTTTTAACCTGTATTAAAAGAGAAAATCACTCATGAGGAACAATTTACCCATCAAATTACAACCCTGATTATGATCATCGCTCCTTCAATGGAAGAATAAAAAAAAGAAACCCTAATTATGACGGTTTTGTAATTTTTTAACCTGTATTAAAAGAGAAAATCACTCATGAGGAACAATTTTTTTAACCTGTATTAAAAGAGAAAATCACTCATGAGGAACAATTTACGTGTCAAATTCTTCCAACCCTGATTATGACCATCACTCCTTCAATCGAAGAATAAAAAAAAAATTAGGGTTCCACCCAAATCCTTTATTGAGCTAAAGGGAGTCTAACGACCGACAGTGAATGTAAAGCTAGTTCTAGTGCAGGGAAAGTAAATGCTTGTATATTTAGGAAATGAAAGCTCTAAAATGGTAAATGCTATGAAATGTTAGAAACCATCTAGCTATCATGGCTGCTTGAAAATACAAAGTTACCCTATCATATCAGAATTCAAACATGCATGCATTAACTATCTCATTCAGATTTGCAGAAAAAGTCTTAATTGCTAACTTCATAAATATAAAAGCTAATGCTATCTAATCTTCCAAGAGGGAAAGGAATGGGAAGGCTACTCTAGTTCATACTTCTGGTCATGGATTCCAAGATAATGGGCTAACCTACTCCTATACTAGGCTATCCTATCATTTCAGGTTGAAACAAGGTCAAAACATGCTACTATAGGTTTGCTACAAGAAACTCCTACAGGATGTCCTGAACTGCTTCAGGAAGTTAGTTGAGAGGTTTTGGAGGGTACGAATAGTGAGATGAGGTGTTGGAGGGGTGCATGACAATTGTAGAAGGTGTAGGGAAGGTGGACATTGCCCAAGGGAAACTCCATCACCCCAAGGAGGTTGGATTTTCTTAAGGCAGCTTGCTCACGGTGGATGGAAAATAGAGGTTTGTACTATGCGCTGGTATGCCTTGACAAAAGGTGGAGAAGACCTAGGTGAATCTGGTTGGAGGAGTCCCTTCCTACATATCAACACTTCTTGCAATAAAACTTGTTTCTCTTTTCATTTATAAATCACTACATGTCCACGTGGAAAACATGGGTTGAATTTGAGAAAGTTGATCTGTATACTATTAAGAACTAGATCTATGAAATGGATTGTCTTTTAAACTACATGAACCTTAATAATAACTACAAATCCTTCCAAGAAATCATAAACAATTATCTACCTAAGAATGAAACTCAAATTATACAATAAACAAAAGGCACACTCTGTTTTTGGTGTTGTGAGAGTGGGGTCCTCTAATCATGATCCCATGATAGAGATGATATAGGGGCCACTGTCACAAGATTTTCTGGTACAATTTCCTCCACTAAACTGCAATACTAATCTACCTCTTTAAAATAATGGAAAAAAGGTTATGCAACAATTCAAGTAACTTGCTAAGCTAAATGGAAAAACATAAATAAACTTAAGCAACTAACTATCATTGTAAGCTAAGAATACAACTACAAAAGGGGAACTTCTGCTGCTAGGGTTGGGCCCTAATTCAAGAACTTCATCCCTCTAAGTCAACTCAGTGTTGGATCAAAACAAATTTCTCATTATCATAAAAATGTCAAGTACATCATAACAATAACAGTCAAAATGTTTTAGCTCAAAATGGCCTCTTGGCTACAACAAAAAATTGAACCCTAATGAGTCCCTTGGATCTCTTATTTATACAAAACTAGAGCTACCAACATCTCCCTCAAAAATAGGGATACTTGGCTCCCTAACTCGAGAATAACTCTTCCTTGATTGTCATTGGCTTGGTTGCGAATGTACTCGAATTGCGTCGTTGTTAGTGACATTGAGCTAATGAGATATAGAGGAGGAATCTTCGAATTATTTGAGGGGTTAAGGAGGGAGAGCAACTCCTGAAATCTCTCTTCCTTTCCTACTCCAAATTCCTGCACTTTAGTCAATTCAAAACTGCTCTAGTTCCTGCATTTAGCACACATTAGGCCACATGACATAGTAACTCACCTTTATTCTTCTCACTAAACAAAATATATAAATAAATGTGAGAAAAGTCAATTTAATACGCTGGACAATCACATTGTGACCCATAAAGTTTGCCTATTGATGAGCCTCATCATTAGATCCAATGTATATCCATTGGGGGCATTGGTTCTATTTGTCAAAAATAAGATGGAATGTTTATGTTGTGTATTGACTACAAGAAATTAAATAAATTGATAGTAAAAAATAAGGATCCACTACCAAGGATAGGTGACCTTTTTTATCATGTAAGGGGGGAAAATGTATTCTCCAAGATAGACCTCCGATGAGGATACCATTAGTTGAGAATCTGATAAGAAGGCATACCAAAGATAGAATTTCGAACTCGTTATGGGAATTACGAGTTCCTAGTACTTCCCTTTGTACTCATGATCCCACTCATTGTGTTCATGTGTCTAATGAATGGTGTGTTCAGTAAATTTTTGGATAAGTTCGTACTTGCTTTTATTGATGATATACTAGTGTATTCCAAGACTATTGAGGAACACAAATAACATTTGGAAATAGTGCTCAGAACTTTGATGTATAATCAATTTTACACAAAATTTAATAAATGTGAGTTTTATCAGAAGAAAATATAATATTTAGGCCACATAATTTCAAAGGAATGAATCACATTAGATCCAGAAAAGGTGAAATATATAATGGAGTGATCAATGCTAAAGGATGTGGCATATATCAGGTATTTTATGCAAATAACTAGTTATTATCACTGGTTTATAGAGGGATTCTCCAAGTTAGCTCACCCTATAACCTCCCTCCAAAGGAATGGGATAAAGTTTGACTAGACCCCCCAATGCGAAGAAAATTTTGAAAATCTGAAATAATTGCTCATAATGGCTCCAATGCTGAAGATAACATACATGAACAAGAACTTTGAGGTTTGTACAAATGCATGCGTAGAAGGTTTGGGGAGAGTTATGATGCAAGAAGGCCATGTTGTAGCATATGAATAAATAAAATTAAAAGATCATGAAAAAATTACTCAGTTTATGACTTAAAATTAGAAAATATAATTCACACCTAGTTAATGGTACTGGACCCAGAAACATTCAGGGGATCTCCCCAATATGAAGTCCCAATCAGACCTCACATCATTTGGTGTAGGATTCCCATCTGGTATAAAGGCCCAGTTGCCAAATCCTTAAAGATTTTCCTTGACTCTAATTGCCAGCACAAGAGAGTGATGCAATGGTATCTTCTAAAAGCAAGGGGAGTGTGCATGGTGAGTGTGGAGTGCAACTGTGTCAAGGTTCTTCTACTACAAAGGGCGAGAGAAAAGTGAGCCTCTAAGTGAGAGGTAATAGTACCACCCAAGAAGAGACACGCATGAACTAGAAGGACCTATCCAACATCCAACGGAATAGTCCAAAGTGGATGCAGCAATTGTTACAACTAACAAACAAGGGAAGTTCCATATAACATCCAGCAGAATAGTCCACAGTAGATGCGACAATCATTATAACCACTAAACAAGGAAATATCTATCTAGTATCTTGCGAAATAGTCCATATGGATGGGATAACGATAAAAACCATTACAACACATTCCCAATAAGATAATCACTAAAATAACCGAAATAGTTCAACTATCTTAGTACATGTGAAAGAAAACATGAAATATAAACGTTCACAGAATAGTCTTACAAACATTCATATTTCATGCATGAAGAATGTGCTGGCATTAAAAGGCTTTTTTTATTAAGAAAAAGTTCGAAGACACATATTTACATTGTACACCACTAGACCTAGTAGTGGGACATTGGAGCCACTCCTTTCTCCTCAAAGAACTAGTTGGTCTTCTAATACCTTGAGGGAGGAGCCAAGGTGAAAGTCCCTCACTCATACGATGAGGGGGTATATATAACCAAGGGGTGATTCTTCTCTGTTGTGACCCTCACGACTGTTCAAATTCCTATGACTTTTCAACTTACATGACTCTTCATATTCATGTGTATCCTTTGGACTTCCATTTTACAATACATTTGATTACAATATACATGGTCGACATTAGTGATGTGGAATATGAAAACTCATGACACGAATTGATATGAAATTTCTGAGATGGACTGACTTGATGATGTGTTAATGTCAAGTCACTATTTTTGCTGACTATTAGATGTGTACTTGGATATTCATTTTCTTCTCCTCCGCATAGCTTGGTAATGCAAGGTCTTCAATGATCTTTAGTCTTGGAAGGTGGTTGCAAACTTGTGTCCCTTTGCTTGCTCTTAATAGGTAAACTCATAAGTTCAGCTACAAGTAAGTTTGTAGGCATACTTCCCTCCTTATTCTCCTTCTTCATCATCTCACCATGACTTAATAGTGTACATGTTCCTGTAATTCACTCATGACAAGACGACATCAATCCGAAAACTCACTAGTCTAAGGTGATGCAATATTATCCATGAACTGAGCTTGGGACAGGTCACAGACTCGGAGGAAGGGCTCAGTGACAACGTATTTTTCAATTCTAGATGACAAGGAGAGAGCTTGATCACTGAAACTGTGCAAAGTATAAGTCAGGCTTGAGTGAAGAACTTTTCTACACAGTCCTCACCAAGGAGAAAAATTGCGTAGTGCCCACTGAGGGTCAGAATTACATAGTTTAAGCAGGTAGTGGCTACTTTGGGATGTGACCCTAGGAGGACAAGCTGCGTAGTTTCAAGAGGCAAGGGGGGATTGGGTAGCAGGGATGCCTGAAGGGAAGATCTGTGAAGTTTCTGGGGGAGTGAGTTTTGACTGAGGGAAGAGCACTAGAGGAGGCATCTACGTAGTTTTGGAGGCCAATGGAGGCTAGGCTCCCTACGCATTATGCAGTTCCAACGGGAAAGGGAAAATCTTGAGGGTTGAAGGTCATGTGAAGTGCACAGTTCAAAGAAGACTTGGAGGCAAAACTGAGCAATTCTAGAGGTCAAGGGAGGCTGCTAGACTCTAGAATTACACAAAACCACAACCCTCAAGGATAGTGACAGTGCACTTCATAGTTCCAAGAAGTAAGGTCACATCAATGAAGGCTAAGGATATGCATTGCACAGCTCAATTAGGGCCCGGTGAAGCTAAGTTTTCAAGTTGGGAAGATAATCCAAAAAATCGCTAAGTGCGGGAGGGAGATGGACTCGTGATGAACCTGAAATGGATCACACACTTAACATACTTCGATAACAAGAAAACATAGATCATTGGAACAAACAAACAAAGTGTTCCCCTCTGTGTGACTATCTTATGACAAGATGCGACAAGTGTGACACTTAAGATAGACTTTGGGATGACTGTGATGACACTTGTGTGACAACACTCAAGACTTTATATATGAGTGCAACAAATGTTTACATGGTTAGGAAAACTCATTTACACAAGGACCGATCTTCGAAACCACCAGAAAAGGCTCACAAAGATTACATAAGAGTCAAGCATGCTCAAAGATGATATTTAATCCAACAAGCAAAAGGGGGCAAAGAACTTTGAGAAAGCTCATGGAATGAGCTTGAGTGTTTGCGATAATCGAGGAAACACAAAGGAAGGCTATGAAATTTGAGTGAAAGCCAAAATTTTGGAGGGTGTTGCAGTAGCTACAACACACCCATAAAATGTGTAGGCACTACTTAATTGGAAGTAAATTTATTCTACTCATAGATAATGCAAGTCTTAAGTTCTTCTTCAGTTAGCCAAACCTGAATGCGTGGAAAGCCAGATGGATGGCTTTCCTGAGTGAAAATGACTTTGAAATTCAACGTATTATAGGTAAGGGGAATAAAGTTACAGATGCCCAAAGTAGGAATATAACACAAGTACATGCAATTTTTGTCAAACAAAGTGAGGCAGATATCTTGGAAATGATAAGGGAAGTTTCCAAAGGAAATCTAAAGTATAGCTTGGCGTGTAAAAACTTAGAAAGAAAAATTGATCTAAGTAAATGGGCAGATTATTCCTTTAATTATGAGGGATTGTTGACTTATAAAGGAAGGCTATATATACCTGATCAAGAACAAATTAAGCAAACCATTATGGATGAACAACATCGAATGCCTTACATGAGGCACCCAAGTTATCAAAAAATGATTACAACTTTGAAAAAATAATTCTTTTGGCCTAGAATGAAGAAATAGGTAGCAGGGTATTTGACTAAATTCCAGTAATTACAACTACTAAAAGTGGAACACTAGCACCTCGTGGGACTGTTACACCCTTTGCTCATACCAAAATGGAAGTGAGAGGTGATTACATTAGATTTTATTATTAGATTACGACGAACTTGAAAACAACATGATTCCACAATGGTGGTAGTTGACAAGTTGACAAAGGTTTCACACTTTGTACCAATACAATCCACCTTCAAGGAAGCTCAAGTAGTTGATGTGTTCATGAGGGAGATATTTAGACTGTATAGAATACCTAAAGTAATAATCTTTGACAGGGACCCAAAATTTACCTCAAAATTTTTGGAGGTCATTATTTATAGGGTTAGGCTCCTAGTTAATTTTTAGCATTTTCTACCATCCTGAAACAAATGGGAAGACCGAGAGAGTAAATCAAATTTTAGAAGACATGTTACGCATGTAATACATCGGTCAACCCACTAAGTGGGAAGACTACATCCATATGGAGGAATTTGCATATAACAACTGCTACCAAACCTCGTTGAAAATTAGCCCTTTTGTGGCGCTATACGAAAGAAAGTGCCATATACCTTTCATTTGGAATTGGATGGAAGAATGATTAATTTCAGGACCTAATATGCTCCAAGAAATGGAGCAGGTGGTTAAACAAATTAGTTATAATTTATAGCATTCATAGAACAGGCAAAAAAACTATGTTGACAAGAAAAGGATTCCCAGGGAATTCCAAGTAGGAGAACGAGTGTATCTTAAAGTACAACCAAAAAGAATTTCTCTAAACTGGGAACATGCCCAAAGTTGGCTCCACAATAATGTGGACCTTTTGAGATCTTGGCCAAAGTTCGCCCAATTGCAAATCAGTTAGATTTACTTTCTCACATTAGAGCACACAATGTGTTTCATGTTTTGTTGTTAAAATAAATCTACCTAATCCTAATCGTGTAGTACATTGGGATGTGATACAGGTCAAACCAGAAGGAGAGTTCTTGGTTGAGCCTATATGAATTATGGATAGAAGAGAGATAGCTCTTTGAGAAAAGACTATTGCCCAAGTAAAGGTACAATGGAATCATTTTGGGCCAAAGGAAGCTACTTGGGAGCTACAAGAGAATATGAAAGAAACTTTTCTAGTGTTTTTCTAAAAAATAATGTAACATGATCACAACGAGGATGATGTCCCTCTTAGAGGGGGGGAATGTAATTCCACTAATGACTTTACTTTTTTATTTACTTTCTGTTAAAAATAAAGACTAGTTAGTTAAAATTTAAGATTATCAATGACCTGGATATATGTAATTGTTTAAAGAAATTATGTGTGAATGTAGTTAGAGAGTATTTAGTAAAAATATATGCATTGCATGTTTTGTTTATTTCAAAAAAAAAAATCAAATGATATTTTTATATAACTGTTTTTGAAATATACTAAGGCCACTTGGGGGAGTTTGAGTCTCTTCAGCAAAGAAAAAAAAAATTTAGGTAAGGAAAAATCAATTATCCCAAGAAAAGGGGAAATATAACTAAAAAAAAGGAAAAGAGTCGAGTGGAGAAAAGCGCCAGGAAGAGGGTTAAAAGAGGGAGATAAATGTTGTTAACTTGGTACGAATTGTGAAGGAGTTACTATGGGAGAGAAAGATAGTAACAACCTAGCACCAGTGCGTGACAAAGACTTGTGAAACCCTTGCGCAATGCGCTCAAGGTATATCAAAATCCCTTGTCTATCAAGGGTAATACGAATTTGGATGAAAGAGACAATAGCTCGAGGGTAGCTAGATCTTCTACTAGCTAATGGTCAGATGGCCTAAGAGGGCCTTGGCATTTCCTTAAATTCCTAAGATAAGTATTCAAATCCTGAACTCATAGATAAGATATTGAACAAGGAATGAAAAGTTATGACTCCCTGCAAAGGAAATTACATTGTAGGTTAAAATGAGAAATTTATGCTCTTAAATATATGGTATGTGTTGTAATGCATAAAATGCAGGTCGCAAGTGCAACATTTCAAAAGATGGAAGAAAGGTACACGCATTATACAATATTTAATTTTATTCCTTTATAAAAGAAAACAAAACATATATAAGCATGGTTTATTCTTACAGGTAAGAAAAGAGAACACTATACCGGAAACAAAAACTATTGCTTCTACTTTAATCCTTAAATTAAAGAAAAGAGGATTGATAAATGTGTAGAATGGAAATACTAAATGTTTATTAATCAAAACTGGGAAGTAGGAATCTCTATAGATAATTAAATAGGAAACAAGTTGAATTGCTAACCGTATTAGTAAAACAACAGAGCATTATGTATCTACAAAAGAAAAAGAAAAATAAAATGTATGGGTTAGGGCCCAACAGACAGGTAGGCAAACCCGTCCACCTAACTCAGTCCTAAAACCTTTAGTAAATATAAGAAGAAATTCAAGAAGAGGAAAACCTTTAAAACTTGCTGCCAAGATTAAGAAAATAATAGAGTTCAAACGATATACACCAAAAAATAAAAGGAAATACTTTTAAGAGGCCGTGAGAGAACTATTCCACGAACAATTGTTACGTAAGAGAGGACATTTCTCAAGGGTAACTAGATGCCCAATATAGAAAATTCATCATGGTAGAAAATATAATTATAACAAAAAATATAGTTCACATGCATTAGGTATTTAACCACAAATAAATTTGTACATATAATTGATGTAATAAATGAACTTACAATTATCAAAAACTTATTGTGACACTACACTAAGGAAAGACATAAACAATGTTTGTATTTCATAGTAAAAGAATAGAGTTACATGCCACCGAATGGCTGCAATTTTTATAATTGTATTGCGGAAAAGATAAAAACCTCTTTTGAATTAACTATTGCTATAATAATAACCATATTATAAAGGGAAACCCTCCAATATTTAAATATTGAAAAATCTAGGCCCTCGCCAAAAGGTTAGAGACTTCGAAGTGAAAAAACAACAAATTGCATGAGCCTAGTCATAATTAAGGACTCACAATTGCACAATTTTTCAATAAATAATAAAAAAGAATATAAGCGTCGGTAGGTTCAGTACCCGCATCGAGTCCTCATGTATTTTGTGAAAGGATAGAAAAACATTCGAAAGGTTGAGAGTTAGAAAATGTTAGGGTAAGGAAGAGGGATAACCCTCGGATATTTTAACCATAATTAAAGGGAAAACGAGCAGAAAAAACCTTGGAAGGGACAAAATATTACAGTCATGTAGGCTTTTTTATTTTATGTTTCTTTTTGTCTCGAGAAGAGAGAAGCTGCAAAAAAAATATCACTGAAGGTAAAAGTGTAAAAAGAAATGCAAAAATTACAAGCTTGGAATGTTAAGAAAATGAAAAAAGAACCTTGGTTTACCTGCCTACCTATCTGAGAAGATTGCTATGGGAACTAACTTAGTGAAATTGCCTAGCTAAGGAACCTCAAGGATTATCTTATACTAGAAAAAAAAAATGGGGGAATCATAAGTTAAGTTGGAAATAAAGGAATAAGATTTGAGGAGAAAAAATTATGTCCATAAACCATTTCCACTGTTGTTACCTGTTGATGATCTTGGAACTCTTAGAGTAGGTTCCGTGTAGAAGGATAAGATCCAACCTTAATTAAAATCCATCCAGCAAGAAAACCCTAGGTGTGTCAGAGAAGAGCTCCTCACCACCATTGAATGTCGGGAGAATGCTCATCACAGAGTCGACCATAACCTAGGTAGTTACCTTGGAACGGTCCCAACACGTCCGAGTTGTTGGATCAAGGTTGTCACGCCCCCAATCTTTTTTTTTCTTAATTGGGCGGGTGCGGCACCGCCTAAGCTACTAAGACATTCCATCATTAATAACTTTACGGACTACGCCTTAATACTTCACAGCTTTTATGCGTTTATAACATTAATGCTTTAAAACCATAAACAACACTTGATAATTAAAATAGCATAACAATAATCAACACGGTTGAACCGTAACAATCACCTTTTATTTATAATGATAAAGTTACAATCCGGGACGGCGACCGCCCGTGCACACCCGCCCGGCGGTCCGCCAAGTCCCACCAAGAGTCAATGTACAAAATGTAATACACCTTCGTGTTGCCGGGCGGGTGGGCGCCTCGTGCACGACCCACCGCCAACACACCTGCGTTAATCTCTGCCGGGGAGCGTCCGCCCGTGCACACCTGCACGACAGTCTACTGCCAACCGTAATGTATATGCTTTGTGTCGCCGGGCGGGTGGGCGCCCTGCGCACGACCCACCGCCTACACATCGTAATCCGTTTCCAATAGGTGGACGTCCGTCCGTGTACCCCTGCACGACGGTCTTCAAACTTCACCGTAAAGTATAACCCGTGTCATTGGGCGGGTGGGCGCCCTGCGCACGACCGAAAACCCGCACACGACACGCGCACTGTTCTGGCGTTGGGCGGGCGGGTATGCCGGCACGACCCGCGCCCGCTCCCAACCTGTTCACCCACGCCAACCTGTTCGCCAACGCCAACCTGTTCGCCAATGCCAACCGGTTCGCCAACGCCAACCTGTGCGCCGCCCGAACTCTAACTCGGTCTCTGCCCGGCCTCTACCCGACTCGGCGGGTATACCTGCTGTGTTTACTGAGTTTGTTCGATGCGTAAATCAGCAAGACTACTTCACCCTTCGCCCGTCCTTCGCCCGGCTCGGCGGGCTCATACGACTGCGCTACTTCTCAACTGCGCACTTTGTATGATGAGCCAAGAGTTGATGATCGAATGAGCCTCAGCTCATTTGTTTTTATACGCTCCAATGGGGGCGCCTATCCATCCACGCCGACGCCATAATCATAATAATTCACCACCATTCGATCTTGGCCTACCGTCGGCCTATCCATAATCAAGGGTCGGCTTAAACATAAGGCAAACTGCCTTATACATAGGCGAGCTCCCCATGTTGTCGCACTTCATGGTTCGCTCGCCATTTTCTGTCTTTCATGTGTCGGAGAGGTGCGCGCCCGGGCGGGGCCGCACGTTCGTGCAGAACCGCAGGTCGTCACATTCTCCCCCACCCGAAATCATTGTCGTCCTGACAATTCTTGCTCTCCTCCTCAACTTACTTCCATACCTTGCAATCTTGTCCTTCCACCTCCAAAGTGAGTCTTCCGTCTCCCAGCTCTCCTCCTCCGGTGCATCCTTCCATCTGCAAAGAAATTCCCATCGTCGGTGACAACCAACACTAGTAGTTCTGAGACTCACAATCTTTTCCAACTCTAGTCCTGGCTTGTCCACAATTCCGGCTGGTCCCCTTGTTGGTTCGACTCTCTCTGGATGGTCTGAATCAAGTCGACATTGCTTTAATTGACTCACATGAAAAACTGGGTGTTTCATGTTCATGTGGCGTGGAAGCTCTAACTCATAGGCAGCTTCTCCCACTCTTTTCTTTACTCGAAATGGTCCCTCATATTTCCGTGTCAGTTTGTTTTTCGTCCCCTTGGCCGACTGAAACTGCTCCCCGGTAATCCTAAGGAACACCATATCCCCTACATCACAGTGTGCTTCTCGCCTCCCCCGATCGACATACTTTTTCATCCTTCTTGCTGCTTCGTGCAAGCGCAACCGTGCTAGCTCCAAGGTCTCTTCCCAAGCCTTCATGAACCTCTTTGCATGAGGGTTCCTCAAGAAGCCTCCCGTTACCATGGTATGCGTTGCAACCGACATCTGTCCATTTACCAACTCAAATGGAATATACCCCGTTGCAGAACTCTTTTGAATATTGTAGCTAAACTGGGCAATATCTAAGAGTTCGGGCCAATTTTTCTGATCGGCTGTCACATAATGTCACAGGTAGTCCTCCAGCAATGCATTGATCCTTTCGGTCTGCCTATCTGTCTGCGGATGGTAACTCGAACTCATCAACAACTCTGTCTCGACCAATTTGAACAATGTGGTCCAGAACCTTCCTGTGAACCGCGGATCCCTATCCGACACAATACTCAGTGGTATTCCCCAATACTTCACTATGTTCTTAAAGAACAATTCCGCTGTCCGCTCAGCTCCCCAAGGTATCTTTGTAGGAACAAAGACAGCATACTTGGAAAAACGATCGACCACGACCATGATCCCATTGTACCCCTGCACTTGTGGCAACTGAGTGATGAAGTCCATTGAGACACTCATCCATGGTCTCTCTGGAATCGATAAAGGTTGTAGTAGTCCTCCCTGCCTTTGATTATCCGATTTGTCCTGCTGACAAATGATGCATGTATGCACATACTCCTCCATATCTTCTCTCATCTTCTCCCAAAAGAACCCTCTCTCCAATAATGCCAGTGAACGACACTACCCTGGGTGACCTGCCCACGGAGAACCGTTGCATTCCTTCAAAAGGTGTCTCCTGAGTCCGGATGACTTTGGAACATAGAGTCGGTTTCCAAAGAACAGGAACCCCTCCCTTAGGAAGAACCTTCATGTCTTCCCCTCCTTTACCTGCTTCACTATATTTTGCGCCAAAGCATCGGTCCCAACACTTTCTTTGATCTTATTTTGCATCTCCTCTGACATCTGAACTCGACTTCTACCCTTGCTGCCCGGTCTTCTCCCTCCTCCAATGCTGCAAGCTACCCCTTCCTGCTAAGGGCATCTGCCACTGCATTGTGCCTACCCAGTCGATACTCGATAGTCATGTCGAATTCTGCCAAGAAGTCTTGCCACCGAGCTTGCTTTGTCGAAAGCTTCGGTTGAGATGCGAAATAGCTAGCTGCAACGTTGTCAGTCTTGACAACAAAAGGCTTCCCAACCAGGTAATGCCTCCATATGTGAAGACAATGGATGATGGCAGTCATTTCCTTCTCATGGACCAGATACCTCCGCTCTCTATCCTGCAACTTTCGACTCTAGTAGGCTACTGGATGCTCGTCTTGCATAAGAACTCCTCCTATGGCAAAATCTGAAGCATCTGTGTGTACCTCGAACGGTCTCCCGAAGTCAGGTAACTTTAGTATCGGTGTCGTAACCATCCGTCTCTTCAACTCATCGAATGCCTTTTGGCATTTCTCCGTCCAACACCACTTCTTGTCATTTTTTAGCAGGTCTGTCAGTGCCGATGTTACTTTGGAGTACCCTTCTACGAACCTCCATTGGTAGTTGGTCATACCCAAGAACACCCTCATGTCATGGACATTCTTTGGCTCAACCCAGTCCTCGATAGCCTTTACCCTGCTTGGCTCCATTCGTAAGTACCCCTGTCCAACGATGTGCCCAAGGAACAGTATCTCTGTCTGAGCGAACACACACTTAGACTTTTTCAAGAACAACTGGTTCTCCCTCAGTGCCTTGAAAACCATCGCCAAGTGATTTTTATGATCCTCCATGTTATCACTATAAACCACTATATCATCTAGGTATACCACCACGAACGAGTCCAAGTATGGTCGTAGGACATCGTTCATCAAGGTACAAAATGTCACAGGAGCGTTGCATAACCCAAACGACATAACAAGGAACTCAAAACTGCCAAACCTTGTTACGATTGCGGTCTTCTTCTCGTCTCCTTCAGCAATCCGCACCTGATAGTAACCATGCCTCAAGTCCAGCTTGGAAAACACTCGAGCCTTCGCAAGCTTGTCGAAGCAATCCGCAGCCAATGGCAAAGGATACCTGTTTCTCACCGTTTGCTTATTCAATGCACGATAGTCACAACACATCCTTAGCTCATTGCTATCCTTTTTCCGCTGGCATAATACTGGAGCTCCATATGGGGACCTTGAAGGTCTAATGAAACTGGCATCAGCTAACTCCTTTAGCTGTCGTTTCAATTCCTCCAACTCTGGTTCGGACAACCGATAAGGTGCTTTAGCCGGGGGTTCCTTCCCTGGTTCAAGCTCAATGCTGTGGTCCACCGCACGCCTTGGTGGAAGTTTTTTTGGAATTTCGTCAGGCATCAAATATGCATATTCGGCAAGCACATCAGAAATCTCGGCTGAAATAGGTGTCCCCTCTTCATCCCCGTCGACTCCTTTGCACACCACCGCATATGTCTCCACGTCTGATTCCTTCATGGCCCTTTCCAAACTTAGTGCAGAAACATGCTGCACATTGACCTCCCTCATTTGCCTATGTGTGGGCAAAGTCCAAGTTCGTGTCTGCCCAACCAGCACCACCTCATCCCAGAAGGGAACAACAATGGCTTTGTTTCCCTTCAAGAAATCTTGCCCAAGTATTACGTCGAAGTCGTTCATCTCCATCACCATGAAGTCCAACTGACCCGTCCAATCACCTGCTTGTACCGGCACTTCGTGTGCCAAACCTGTCACCTTGGCCTTGGAGTTCACTGCCTTGACTTCCATGTTGGATGGAAGAATTGTCAGCCCAACAGCTCTAGCCAACCGTGTCGTCATGAAATTATGGGTGGCCCCTGTTTCCACAAGAGCTTGGGTGGTTTTCCCATGAACTACCAAGTCTACGAAACCCAAGTTGTTCATCCATGCTTTCTCCATGGTCTTTTCAGCTTCACCTGTCATGAGCAACCCTGCTTCACCAGGCTTCATCATATCATCTTCGTCATGAGCAACATTTGCTCTGATACCACCTGTCACGTCCCCAATCTTTTTTTTTTCTTAATTGGGCGGGTGGGGCACCGCCTAAGATACTAAGACATTCCATCATTAATAACTTTATGGACTACGCCTTAATACTTCACATCTTTTATGCGTTTATAACATTAATGCTTTAAAACCATAAACAACACTTGATAATTAAAATATCATAACAATAATCAACACGGTTGAACCGTAACAATCACCTTTTATTTATAATGATAAAGTTACAATCCGGGAGGGCGACTGCCCGTGCACACCCGCACGGCGGTCCGCCAAGTCCCACCGAGAGTCAATGTAAAAAATGTAATACACCTTCGTGTTGCCAGGCGGGTGGGCGCCTCGTGCACGACCCACCGCCAACACACCCGCGTTAATCTCTGTCGGGGAGCGTCTGCCCGTGCACACCTGCACGACGGTCTATCGCCAACCGTAATGTATATGCCTTGTGTCGTCGGGCGGGTGGGTGCCCTGCGCATGACCCACCGCCTACACACCGCAATCCGTTTCCAACAGGTGGACATCCGTCCGTGTACCCCTGCACGACGGTCTTCAAACTTCACCGTAAAGTATAACCCGTGTCGTTGGGCGGGTGGGCGCCCTGCGCACGACCCACTACCCGCACACGATACGCGCACTATTCCGGCGTTGGGCGAGCGGGTATGCCGGCACGACTCGCACCCGCTCCCAACCTATTCACCCACACCAACCTGTTCACCAACGCCAACCTGTTCGCCAATGCCAACCGGTTCGCCAATGCCAACCTGTTCGCCCCCCGAACTCTAACTCGGCCTTTGCCCGGCCTCTACCCGACTCGGCGGGTATACCTGCTGCGTTTACCGTGTTTGTTCGTTGCGTAAATCTGCAAGACTACTTCACCCTTCGCCCGTCCTTCGCCCGGCTCGGCGGGCTCATACGACTGCGCTACTTCTCAAGTGGGCACTTTGTATGATGAGCCAAGAGTTGATGATCGAATGAGCCTCAGCTCATTTGTTTTTATACGCTCCAATGGGGGTGCCTATCCATCCACGCCGACGCCATAATCATAATAATTCGCCACCATTCGATCTTGGCCTACCGTCAGCCTATCCATAATCAAGGGTCGGCTTAAACATAAGGAAAACTGCCTTATACATAGGCGAGCTCCCCACGTTGTTGCACTTCATGGTTCGCTCGCCATTTGCTGTCTTTCATGTGTCGGAGAGGTGCGCGCCCGGGCGGGGCCGCACGTTACCATGTCGCACGTTCGTGCAGAACCGCAGGTCGTCACAAAGGTGGTTACAAGTGTAGTGCACGGATGAGAAGCTCTATGGCATGGTAATTAATGTGCCAACTAATCTCACCCTCTCGGTCATAGTGCAAGTGGGACAATCATCCAGAGAATTCCAAGACAATCCAAAAGTGTGGTAATTACATGGAGCATATCAAGGCAGATCATTTTCTAATATATGAGGTAGGTAAAATAATTACCCATAGATAATCAATATAATCAACGCAACAAACATTTTCTCAAAAGAAGTAAGTTGAACGAATATTACAAAATTATATACCAATCTAACACCCTTGGAATTAATTAAAATGCAGTTATACCACAGCTGTATCGCAGAAATGAAACTTTCACGTTTGTAATGAGTTGAAAAGGCCATCTCTTGTGAGGAATATATATATATAACAAGATGAGCTGCATGGCAGCAAGTCCCTGCCATGAGATCTCAGACCAATCCCATGCAGGTGGCTGCCATGAGATCTCAGACCATTCCCATTCAGGTGGCTTTGTTGGAATGAACAGAGAGCCTCTGCAGGTTAAACAGTTTGATTCCGAGCGTCTCAGGCAGCAGCTGCAGGTTAAACAGTTTGATTCCGAGCGTGTAGCTTGTTGAAATCAGCAATCAGCTCTTTC